>JAEIFU010000309.1:0-158681 GCA_018904235.1 Lordiphosa stackelbergi | reverse complement strand
TGCTGTTGAAATTGTTAGCGGAATGTATTTTATATGTAACCCCCGCAAGCGTAATTTTTTTTGCATTCAATTTGACGTCTTAGACTCATTTTCAACCGAAGTCAATCACAAAAAATCTTTGGCATGTAAACTTAATCAATTTGCATGAACTTAACACCTTCCATTTTTTACTTAAATGCCAATAACTTCTATAATCTGGGACGGCGTTGTATTATAATTTAATAAGAAATCTTTAGTGACCAGCAATAAAATAAATTTTCAATTTTTTTTGCGTACGTATCACTTAAAATCTAGCTTTTTTAAAGTCGTAAATTTAATACAATGTTGCCGGTAAAAGCCTATGTAACGCCGGATGCAAGCACCCGGATTTAGAAGTGATGTACGAATGAATGATAGAATTTAATTACCTTCAGAAAGCATTACCATTTCATATTGGATGTTCCGATACTGAAGATATACACATTTTTTAGTGTACTTTTTTCAAAATCAAAAAACTAGCTTTCACGCGATTTCTCAAAAAACGGCCCCTATAAAATATTTGAATATTTTGGACTCAGCGAAGGGATTTACATATGAAATGATTATCGAATGGTCGGGATCCAGGTTGCTGTAAACTAGTGTAATCAAAAGATTTCTTCTCGTGTAAAATCCGCTATAATTCGTGCTGGCTTACAAAAAATGCAACTGCATCGCAAATAGGCTGAATTTTAATTACCCGTTACTAAGCGTCGTGTACAACAAATTTTATGTGCGTAATCGGCAAATTGGGAAGAAAATGAAGTCTAAACCGAGGCTGCAGACCGGTCTGCTAAAAATTACCGGTTCGGTTCGGGTTGCTAAATAAATAAAAATAACAAAATTTTTGAGTCTTCGAACCCTGAACCCGAACCGGACCACTTTTTTTAAAAATTTAGGTTCGGTTCCACAAAATTCAATGCTATTTTTAAAGACGTGAACATGAAAATATTGGAAATCTAAGATATTATAGTAAAACTATTGTGCTGCTTTGCACTAAGCTTGTATGCTTTTATATAAATTGCTTTGAACATGAGGTTAAATACGATTATTGCGAGCCATTTGATCCTAGTAACCGACCTTACATTCACATGTTTAACTTCACATACATATGTTTTTCATTCCATTTGCAACGATGTTCTCGTATATACACACACATATTGTATTTTTCGGACTTTAGTCTTGGTTTTTGTTTTATTCCCACATTTTATGTCAAAATACAAACACACTTACACTTCATAGCTCATACATATTTGGCAGGTGTGGCGATTAAAACACTAAATCTGGGTCCATTACAATGCACGCATGTGTTGTGTGGACGCAAAGGAATACCTGGGGGTTAGAGGCTTTACGCATCTGCTAAGCCAACAAGAGCAATACAAATTCATATGCGGAGCTCGTCTTATTTGTGATTAGGCGACGGACACGCCATTTAAAGCTCAATTGTTTACCTGCGCAACATGGCTTCCGGATCCAGTTTTGAACATTATAAATATATAAAAGGACGACAAAAATGTGTGCAATGAATGCGGATTTGGAATGACGGGACGTCACAGGACCAACCTGCTCCGGCACATTCAGCGGCATCATAAAAGAATAGCCGAAGAAATTGAAAATAAAAAAGAAATGAAAAAATTACAACAGCCAACAATGAATAAATTCTTACAGATAGAACAAACCTTCTTAATATTGAAACTATGTCTTTATAGAAATGGTCACAAAAAATGGGCGGCCCTAAAAATTTTTGAGGACTCTGGCTTCAAGAAAATTCTTGAGCCGATATGTAATGCCGTTTGAAAAGCCAATTTCCATGAAATCACCAAAATATTCGAAACCTTGTGAAATCAAAGGCTTCAGCCATCATAATAAAAAGAATAGTCAAAGGTGTGTGTATGTATCAATTTTTATTTGAGATACAATGTCTTTGCATATATATGTATGTATGTATACATTTCTTGTAAATTGTTTAATTTAAATTATGCAGAAATTACATACCTATCTATGTACAAACCTGGTTTCACATAAATATTAATATGTATTTGCAGAAATATATTAATTAAATTAAAAAATATGTTTTTACGAAATTATTTCAGCTTGATATCAATTAAAGTTGACTGCGTAAGTCGTTTGGATCGCGCCATAATTGGCTTTGACTGTCAGATTCACGAAGATGAAGGAATTCGCACTTACACGCTATGAAAGAGGTCCACGTCCAGCATACGAGTCTTAATCTGGGTGCTATCATTCAAGAAGTTCTCTATCCTACGACATTTCTCTAGGCCAGATTTATACTATCACCGTGGATAATGGAGCAAATATGGTTCGAGCAGGCGAACTTTAAAATGACAACTGCATAGCGGAAAAGGAATGCGACTATAACGAATGCAATGTTGATGAAGACTGCTCATGTGAATCAAAACTTCATTTCTTGATTTGGACGATGACGAAGTTAACTCAATAAATTCCATGGAGGAGTCTATAATTACAGTTCGTTGTACTGCACACACGTTAAATTTAGTAGTTAACTATTTTTTTAAGGACGTTCAGTTTGACATTAGAAGAGTTCTTACCCCTTTGTAAGAAACTCCGTACTCACACTATTTAAAAATCTATTGCATATAGAAAAATTGAAAAAATAGTGCTAGACTGTGTAACTTGATGGAACTCAACCTTTTAAAATGTACGAGCGCTTACTATCTCTTAAAGATTTTTGCATAAAGAGTTCTTTGGAGGAGCTCCACCTAAAAACTTCTGGATGGAACGTAGTTCAAAATATGTATAATTTGCTGCAGCCAATTTATAAAACTTCCTTAAAGCTGCAAGTTCGCAATTACTGCCAAGTGATTTTTATTACACTTGGTTTTCATGTCGAGCAATTGTTCTCTAATCTTCAGCAAAACATTTCTTTTATTGCTATCTAAGTGTCTCGATAAACTTCTTCTATTTGAGTTCAGTACCAATATTGGCTGCAGTGTTCTTAGACCCGGGATTTCAAACTTTGTTAACTTCAGACCAAAAAAAAATAGCAAAGCAGCACATTGCAGACATGCTTAAGCGCCAAAAGAATTTCTTAATGAGAGTTTTCAAAATTCCAACTTTTTAAATGACTCAACGTCTGATTGCGAAGAAGAGAAATTTATGAAACAAATAAAGCAATAATCAAATATCAAATATAAAGTCTGTAAATGAAGTTATAGATTCATTCGAAAATTGTCCAAGAGAACATACATCGACAAATATCTTAAAATTTTGGAAAGCTCAAAAATGAGGACTTAAGAAATATTGCTTTGACTATACTTGCTGTTCTCAGCAACTCAGGTATCAGTTGAACGAGCCCCCTTTTCAACACTTAAGTTTGTTCTTTCTGATCTAAGAGCTAGTATAGATGAAGAGCTCCTTGAAGATATAATGCTCATTAACTTAAACTAAGAAGCTCTTAAATGTTGTATTTGTCAGCTAATGAATTTAATATTTAGAATTGCTTTATTGGAATACAAAATATTATTTTAAACAAAAAGTATTAATAAATGGAAACCATCTTTTTATGTTCAAGCGAACCGAGGGTTCGAACCAGAACCTGGTTCAGGGATTTAAGGAACCGGTCCGCGACCGAACCTTAGACTTTACAACGGTTTTTCGAACCCCCGGCCGAACCTTCTACCAAAATTTTGGGGTTTTGCAGCCTTGCATTAAACATAAAATATCCATGTGCCTTTAATTGAATTTCGCTGAGTTTATGTAGGTGTATACTGTACCCACATCGAGTTTGTTTCAGATTTGGAAAACTCCACCTCTTCCATCTCTTAACAGCGAAAAACTGTATCTCTCTGTATAAAAAAAACTCACAGAGGTAGAGCCACAAAAATTTTCATATATGTAGGTGTATATTGTACCAAGATCAAGTTTGCTTCAGATTTGGCAAAATCCTCCTCCTTCTCCTTCCAACCTTGAAAAACTGTCAGAGCTACAATTTTTAAGTTTGAACCTAGTGGCTAAATATATAATAAGTTAGACCCATTATCTATCTACTCTGTATACCACAATAAGATTCAAACAAAAACACCGAAGATATGCAAGTGCGCCTCCCCCTTTATTTAAATAAATTAAAAACAAATAAAAAGAAAATACAAAGCCATAGGAACCACATTACTATTACAGGGTATTTGCTGTCGGAGCACTCAACCGCAAAACTCTTACTTGTTTAGTCTGGTTTTTAACTGACACCGTAAACTTCCCCAAATATATGACAAAATATGAGGTCCCTGTTTTAGAGCCGAACTTTGTCAAGTGACGAGGCAGATTTCTGGCTAAATGGCTATGATTTAAGACTTGGAAGCCAACATTACTCGCGTAATCCGCAAGATACCCATAGCAATACTGGAAAGGGAGATCCAAAATTGGACCATTCAAATGGACCATTTTCGGCGTAGTCGCGGTCAACATTTGAATGAAATTATCTTTAAAAAGTAAATATCAGAGATAGTTCTTTCAGCCCATAATAAAGATTACACCATCCTATTCCATTTTTGTGATTTATTAGTAATTTAAAAAAAAACTTCTTAGTGGAGCACACTTAACATATATATTTTCACATATGGACATTTCCAGCTTTGCGTACGTTACACTAATACGGTTTTGCTTTCTTTGCTTTCAAATTATGGAAAATCATTTTGGTTTTATGTGCCGTTCGTACTCACATGGGAAGTCGTATTTGATATCAACAATTTTTTTATTTGCTATGAAAGAAGTGAATAGAAATTGTAGATTTTTGGCTTGTTTCGATTTAACCTTAACGCAAAACTAAGGGTCATTTTAAGGTCTTCCAAAAAAGTTTACTTTGCATGGATTTGCACAACGTTGGTTTTTTTCCGATAGACTGGACTGCTGTTTGAATTGATTTGAATTCTAGGACCAAAAATACATATAGAAAGTTTTGATATCTCGCGTCAAAAGATTGTATCAAGTGAAAAAATAAATCTTATCTTATATATATACTCCAAGCGGGTTTCACCAAAATTTTTTAAAGTAAGTTTCCAGGGCTCCCTCCTCATTCCATTTAGAAAAGTCTTGCAAACAATCTGGTTACCTTAAGGATTGATAATACATTTTTAATGGTTTCAAATGTAATTTTAAAAGCTACAAATATAACTAAATGGAAATTAATATAAGCAGCACTGCCTAGCGCTGCATGTTAGGGTTTTGGGTTGGGGTTAAAATCCATTTTGGGTCCATCTACTCTAATAACGCGACACCTGACCACCGTAGCGATCCTGAGCCGGACGACTGGCTCCATACATGCCGCCAGCACCGCTATTGCCACCACCCTGATAGCCACTAGAGCGCTCGTTATAGCCACGATCGAAACGAGTCTGGGCCTGCACTGGTCGCCAATTGTTGTCATCGACGGCGGTTGATTTTTGCCACGAATTAGTGCTATGCATATTCGAGGACATGCCATTATTGCTGTACGACTTCATGGGATTGCTACTGCCCAAATGAGAACCTCCGCCGCCGCCACTTCCAGAAGAGGGCGCCCAAACGTTAACATTGTTGGAGTTGCTGCTGTAGCCGCTGCTTCCAGAGTTGTCATAGCGCTTGTTGCCGCTGCAAAATATGTAGATAAATTACCTCTAGTCTTCATTTACATATAAACACTTACTGTGGCATGCTGTGGGAATCGTCACGTCTGTAGCTAGATCCAGTACTGCGTTCCGAATCATTATAACGACCTCCGCTGCTGCTTGTGTTGTTCTTATGCACATAGGAGGCGGTTCCGCCGCTTGTGTTATTCTTGTGGACATATGAGCTGGCGGAAGCAGTGCTGGCCGATACAGCCAGATGACGCACATCCACATCACGTTTGTAATCATCACGCTTGCTCGACGAAGACGAGTAATCATGCTTCGAAGCCGATGAAGTGTATTCACTACCGCCAGAGCGTTTTGTCGGAACAGCTGGATAGTCGTCGACAGCTGTACGTTTAGTGGCAGTCGAGCTGACATAATCACTGCGTTTATTTGTATAATCCAGACGCTTGTTTGAACTAGCATAATCATCCAGGCCGCGTTTGGAGCTAGTCGAGGATCCATAATCATCATGCTTTTTATCATAGGTGCTATTTGGTGGAAGAAAATACATTTGATGAAATATGGGGTTGGAGTAAAGAGGTTCGCTTCAACTGAACTTACCTGCGCGAGCTGACTAGATTGGCATCGAATCTGGGTGGTGGTGGGGCTTCAAAGACCGCGGCACGCTTGCGATCGGTTGCTTCTGGATAGCGTACATCAGTGCGCTTGGTTACAGCACGCTTGACAACATCCTCACGAGATTCCATAATTCTGTTAATTTCGTTTTTGAAGAGTACAAAAAAGATGAAAAAGAGGGAAGAGAATAAAATTAGCAAAGCCTTACGAAATGGAAGTGGGTTGACGGGGGGCTAGTAGAGGGTAAACAGTTTAGACTAGGATGCGCATTTGCCTATCACGGAGTTCCGAGTCCTGTGATGGATTAATTTTTTTTTTTGTTTTGAAGCAGTTGAAGAAACAACGTGGAAGGCTGCAACTTAACTTAATACACTAATTTGAGAACACGGACAAATGCTTTGGCGAGAGAATAATATAAAAAAAAGTATAAAAAGTGTGTTGCTGATTTTTGCGGTACTGTTTTGTGCATACTTCATCTGTTGACGCTTCAACTCGAGGCGCTCCAGTTCTATTTTCTCGCGCTCCAGCTTCTGGCGCTCACGCTCCATGCGCAACAGCTCGGCCTTCTCACGCTCGAGCCGCTCCCGCTCAATGGCCAGCTTGCGTCGCTCTTCCGCCAATCGCTCCTCCTCAACGCGTTGGCGTTCACGAGCCTCACGCCGACGACGCTCTTCCTCGCGCATCTCACGCTCCCGTTCACGCAGGCGCTGGCGTTCGCGCTCCTCGCGAATCTTCTGATAGGACAGCATCTCGCGCTGACGGCGCTCGCGTTCACGCTGACGCTGCTGGATCTCACGATCGACATCGCGCGGATTGCGAGGCGGTCGCTGATCGCCTGGCCCATGGGATTTCTGACCTGTCCCCGATCGACCACGATCGTGGCGTTGCTTATCGGTGGTCGACGACTTGTCCTTGTCGTCGGGGTTGCGCTTGCTGCGCTCCTTGTTGTCCTTACCGTCGCGCTTGCCACTGCTGTTGGTGGATGCCTCACCATTGGCTTCCTTGCTGTCGCCCACATTGGCGCCCTTTTTGTTGTCGTCGTTGTTGCTGCTGCTGCCCTTGGAGCCGGAACCGGCGCCGGACTTCTTATCGTCGTCCCGTTTCTTGACTTCGCTCTGTGACTTGCTGTTGTTACCCTTGCCATCCTTAGAGTTGGCACTGCCGCCAATCTCGTTTTTGGTGCGCTCCACCGAAATGATGCGACCATGCAGCTCGGTGCGATGCAAATTCTCAATACAACGAGAGGCATCCCCGGATGAGGACATGGTTACATAACCATAGCAACGCGTACCTGGGGTGCGCGTATTGGTAACCACCTTGGCGCCAATCACTTTGCCGAACTTGGAGAAGATGGCCTTCAGATCACTGGCACGCGTCAAATTGGACAGACCGGACACCCAGAGATTGCGTGAGAGCGTGGCCTGCTTGTTATTGGATGACGATGAGGCAGTTCCAGAGCCAGCACCCGAGCCCGATTTGCCGGCATTGGCATTCGAGGAAGCCGAAGATGAAGCGGCCCCAGCTGCAGCTGCTGTTGATGATGCGGCAGTCGATGATTTCTCTGCAAGTTCCATGTAAATAATAACAATATTGGAAGAGAGTTATGGTCAGAGCTTTGAGTGGCTTTAACTGGTTAACTGATTTTGGTTTATTTTATGAAACGATCTTTAAGGGAGCACTTTAAACGCACACACATTTGTAGCTGCTGTTGTGTTGTTGGTTATCCCAAGAGATTATCGACAAAGCGAACCACCTGGCAAAGAGTAGCCAAGAGAGTGTGAATTTGATTGGCGATGATTTTGATGATGATGAGGATCCTCGGTAGCCATGTAGTCATTGAATGCAGAGAGACTGGAACTCCAAATGAGCCTGTTTCGCCTGGTAGCAATCCTCAGCCTTCGTCTGTGAGTAGAAATTCCATTTCTTCAAAATTTCAGAGACCCCTCCAAAGAGTTGCAGATGTATAAGCTAGGCCTTAAGTAGGTAGGAGCGGTCCAAAATACCCTTTTGGCTTGCCTCGTGTCACTAGGGATATCTAGGAGAATTATATGCAGAATCACATCCGTGTTTATACTTCTTCCCGACTGCAGACGATTTTAAATTATTTCCAGATGTTGAAGTTTCCACAGCCACAGCCACTATGCCTCCAGATGTTTTCGGTTGTCCCCTCCAGCTTCCAGCATGACGGTCCATCTGTAATCCCGATGACCAACCAAATTCACACTCTCTTGCATTTATCTAATTCACATTTCCCCCAATGTCTTAATGGTTTCTTTTTCACAGAACTTTTACATGGCTCTTTTTTTGGTGTGGGCGGAGGGGGTCTGAGACCATTTTCTAACATAAAACCTTTCAAATACACTGAGCTCTTCATCATGATGCATCAAATAACTTAAATTTACCTTTATCATCCTTTTGATTTGAAGATTTCGACAAAGACTTTTGATCGCTAAAAAGAAAGAAAATAAAATATTAGGGAACTTTTCAACAAAAATCCTTTGTCATTCAGCAGTGAACTTACCTAGCGTCCTTTTTATCAGCAGACTTATTATCATCCTTCTTCTTTGAACGAGCCCCGCTGTCATCTTTGCGACTCTTTTTATCTGCATCCTTGGAGCTGGTGCCTGATTTGTCAGCTTTGTTAGACGGTTTGACTGTAAGTTGGTGCATAAATTAGGTAATTTTTTGTGCTTTTGTATAAAACCCAGTTCATTTACACAATGTTTGGAGATTTTAATGCTCTAGATGAGGACAAGCAATAGTAGCTCAAAAGTAAGAACATTTTCTTCTCGGGCGGATAGGATCTTAACTATATTTCGCAACGCTAGGTGATTTGGGTGTCCCTCTGCAGAACATTCTTTTAAATTGACTACTCAGCAGGCTGCTCATCTGTGTCGCTCTGTGTTTTATTATTGTGAAATCTTTGTAAATTACTAAAACATCGGAATATCGTTTTTCATCAATCGTTTCAATTGACCTATGTGTGTGAGTGTGTGTTACAGCAACAATGCCAGCAACACGTAGGAGTGGCTATTTGGGCCGTCGAGCGAATGCATCAACACACATGCGGTATATTAGGGCAGCAAGAACAGATCAATTATATGAAATAAATCAGGGTTGTGCCGCTGGCATTATTTTTAACAATTAGCATTAATAACTGGTAATGCCAATTGATAATGCTCAATTTTAATTTGCATTAAATCTGGCAATGCGAATTCAACATTTTTAAATTGGCATTATAATTTTCAATTCCAATTAAAATATTTAGAATTGGCATTGAAATGAAATAATTTTAATTTAAAATTCTCAATTGAAATTAAAATAAAATAATTGTAATTCAAAATTTTCAATTGGCATTGAATTGAATGTCAAAGCGCGTTTAGCACTATTGAATGAGAAAATGTTCAGTGAATTTTATTGTGCTATCAATATGACTTCTTGCGAAACCAACAACGATGTCGATTCCGACCATAGTATTAAGGATCCATGCTATTAACCACATCCTCCAGAGTTTACCATCAGCGAAGCTAGCCGGAATTCTGCTGATATCCCGATTGAAGAGAGTACGAAGCCACTAATCTTGAGCGGTAAATACTTCGAAGTGTTGGAAACGGTAAGTAAAGTGCCAAATACCAGGGAAGCGTGTTGCGCAATGCACTCGAAATGGTAATTCATCGTTTTTCATGTACTGTTGTTCGTGATGAACAACATTGTGGCTTCACCAACTGTGCTGGGTCAGAATGCCTTCAGCTGCCACCCAATATCATTTTGAAATGAATAAAATAAATAAATTAAAATTATTTCATTTTAATGCCAATTGATAATTTTGAATTACAACTATTTTATTTTAATTTCAATTGAGAATTTTGAATTAAAATTTTTTAATTTCAATGCCAATTAAAAATATTTTAATTGGAATTAAAATTTATAATGCCAATTCAAATTTTTTGAATTATCATTTAAATTTAATGCTAATTCAAAAGTAATGCTAATGCTTTCTTCTCAATCACAAGAGGCACGAGTTTCCGAAGTCAACAACAACAATTGGAGCAGACAAGCGCGCCGAACAGATGTTAACACACGCAGAGCATTTTACATATGCTTCGTTCCTTCGTCCGCGCATCAAAGAATGTACCAATTGTCATGCGTTCAATTTCAAAAAGGAATGCGCATCAGGAAAAGTGCATAGCTGAAGTAACTAGCCATGAAAAAGCAAATTCTCAAACTTTGCCGTTCGGATTCGGCGTTAAACTGTAGGTCCCTTTCTCTTGTGCGAAAAATTTATAGCACACACGCCAAGAGATTGAGAGAAGCTTGGATTGGCCCCGTTGGAGGAGCTGTATAGTCAATTTTACATTACATTTACTCATCGGCACGTATGCAAATTGAAACCCGTTTCTGAAGTCCATTAGTAGATTTAATTCATGCTTTCAAATGAATTCGTTATAAGCTACAGAAATAATGCACAATACAGTGGCAATGGCGACAATGGTCAGCATTTAATTCAACCTTTATATATAAAAAAATTAAAGGCCATGTAAGCCATAAAATAGGCTCATTGCTGCCAATGCCAAACGAACGAAATAAATTCTCATTAATCTACTTAATGGGCGGTGAGGACGTCAGTCGTATGGAGTTGCGGCTTCAATAACCTCAATTTATATTCGATATATTTTATTTGATAACCGAAATATTTACTAGGAACAGCTCTTAGATTCCAAAAAAAAAAGCATTGACTCAGTATTATCTAGTTAGGTATAGTTAAACGACCATCTAAGGTACAATTGCATTTGTAAAGTCTTCTTCCCAACAGGGAAACTGTTGTAGTAACCATCACAACGCACGGGATTAGCGGAAAGCACTCATTAGACCACTACAAACTCAGGAGAAAGACACTGCTCAGGGTTTTCTCAATTCACTACGACATCTACAAAGTTTCTGCTTTAGAATCTATACACTCGCACAAGTGCCAGGAATGGATGGGACAGTCACCACAATAGGCCAATAAATGTATAAAGATTGCGCTATGTACAACTCGAAGATTTATTAAATAGAGAAGTATAATACAAAGAAGACTGCTGAACAAACCCGGTTGCGAAAGAATCAAGAGCTATTTTAGAACTTTTTTTTTTGTTTATTTGAAGATACGCAATTGTGTGCTTGTTAATAATAGTTACTTAGTAGTGCGTATGAAAAAATTCTAAACAACCTATTTACTGCACCGTCCAAGTAAGAAGAACTTCTATACGACATGCTCTTATTCACATCAATTGGCCAGCGCCGTAGATTTACAAATTCGGTGCAGACAAAAATGATAAAAACTTACAATAATTGACATACTGGGAGTAATGAAATGGCCATGGGATCATAACGGAGGTAATTTGATTTGCACAGTTGCAAGGACAGCTGACTTAAACTGAGAATTGCTACGCAGGATACGTTGAAGTTCAGAAAACTTAGAAGGAAATCAC
This sequence comes from Lordiphosa stackelbergi, assembly GCA_018904235.1. Taxonomy (NCBI): domain Eukaryota; kingdom Metazoa; phylum Arthropoda; class Insecta; order Diptera; family Drosophilidae; genus Lordiphosa; species Lordiphosa stackelbergi. The sequence continues at coordinate 146,992 of JAEIFU010000309.1, read as the reverse complement.
ACCGTGACTAGTCCTACGGTCTTTTAAAGTAGGTAAGTTCAGAAGTTGTTGCTTACCTATATAGGAAGGCAAACGGCTGGGGTTCAATCTTTCTTTAGAATTTAACTTTTACACATCCGGTCACCTTGTAAGTAACTAGCCTTAAAAAATTCGCTCAAACTTTGCCGTTCGGATTCGGCGCTTAATTGCAGGTCCCTTTCTCTTGTGCGAAATAATATAAGTACGTACACACGCCAAGAGATCGAGAGAAGCTTGGCTTATCCCTCTGGGACTGTAAAGTCAATTTGATATTTTACAACTATACTGAGGTGATCAAATGATGATATTAAGTATAGACTTCCAATATCTTTTCATCCGTTTATCAACTAATAGAATTAGAAGAGTTAAATGCTTACCCGATTTCACCGACTTGTCATCTGGAGCCTGTGAAATAAAAACATATATTTAGTAAAAAAAATAATTGATTGAAGTCGGCTTCGGCAACCCGAAGTTTGTAAAACATTTTTTACAGGCCCCTTGAAAATTTTTTGAGTTTTCAATATCGAATCATTTGAATATTTTAACCTCACCACCACATAGATATCTCTGAGCGGACAACTCCATGAAAACGATCAAGTTTTCTTCAAGCAATTTCTGGGTTTTGTTGGAAGACCCACAATTTTTTGCATATGTGAACTAACCTTGCAACAAGGTCCTTTATTTTTCTGTCGTTGGTAAAAAACCTATCCGACCTGTTTTTTTTTTAATAATTCTAGATAGGAACCAGAGTACCATACTTACACCGCAAACACGGCATACACCGCATTACCGCAATTATCGCATTTCAATATCTTACCACCGCCTACTACCCCATTTGAATATCGTATGCAACGCATTACTACCGCAATGTTTATATATTTATTTTTCCGAAGCATGTTGATAATGAGTGTATGTAGCTCAGTTGGTATGTGTACGGAGCAAAAACCCATTTAATAAAATGTTGGTGTTCAAAACCCAAAAAAAAAATTTTTTTTTTTTGTGATTGTATGAGTTAGCCATAGTCGATTGAGCTTTGTACGTACATCATTCTTTTTCTATGCAACCAACCCCTTTTGAAGTAATCGAGCAGAAATATTTCACTGACCTGTAGCCAGAATAAGTGTTTTAGTGCAAAAATACGCGATTAGTTACAGCGTATTTCTCCACATATGACGGGTATATATATTATAATATGAAAATGGCTTTAAAATTTATTTTTATACACTTGAAAAGTGTATTATCGGCCCTGTTCCGAATTCCGAGTCGGTTTTCGTGTAAACGTTTGCAAGTGGAATACCAATTGAACAATGTTAAATGGAAGTTGACAATCAGATCTATGGTTACTAGATCCGGTTTGAAGAAAATCGGAATTTCTTAAACAATTGAAACCGACTGCTCAATGTCAAGTGGAATCAATTCGTCAAAAAGAAACGACCCGATCTAGTAACCACAGACATTCTTTGCACCTTCCATTTTGATTTGTAAATTTTAAATAAGAAAAGACAACGTTTACACGAAAACCGACTCGGAATTCGGAACAGGGCCGTATAATTTTGCCCAGAAGTTTGCAACGCATAGAAGGAATCATCTGCGACCACATAAAGTATATATATTCTTGATCAGCATGACGAGCTGAGTCGATTAAGCTTTGTCAGTCCGTCTGTCTGTTTCTACGCGAACTAGTCGCTCAGTTTTGAAGCTATCGGCCTGAAACTTTGCACAAAGTCTGCTTTTTACTGCACGCTTCTAATATGTCGGAACCGACCGGATCGGATGACTACTTCTTGTAGCTGCCATACAAATGTTCGTTCGGAAAATGGGTTTTAGTGATAAAAACAGTTTTGATCTCAATATTACCGCTCTCAAACACGGTCATGGGTAATATTGAATGTTTTTAAGCTGATCTGCGAAGTTTGGTCGAAGCCGCTAGCCGTTGAGACAAGCTTTTTCGAGTGTATCAGAACTTCGGTACAGACGAAGTTAGCTTTGCCTTTCTCGTTTTTTATTTATTTGTTATTTTTCATATGGTTGTTTTGTTAAGTGTGACAAACATTTTTTTCATAGGAGTGAAGAAATAATATGCTATCTACCGTCTTCGGGCCAAGTCTATTTCTCTTCTCCGTAATAATGTTTACAGCTGCACTTGAAAAGCCAATTTTGACAGCTAAGGGTAATTTTGCTGATTTTGTCTCCACCACGTCGAAATCCTCCGTCATTTTAACTATGTCTCGCGCATACCTACTAAATTTTTTTCTACAAGTTTCTGATGTTGTCATCGATGTTCCTTGGAGCAGATCTGAGAAAAAAAAACGATATCTTTGTGACGAGGAGCTAATAGTATTTTGTGTACAGATAAACTGTCAGATGAATCCATCTTCGAAATGGGGTTTGACTCATCAATCGTAATGTTGCATATGCTAGCAACGCAACATTCCTTTATGCTATTTAAGTCCTCTTGTTGAATATTTGCGGCTGGAGGGTATAAAAAAACGCAGCCTTATGCCATAAGCTCAAATTTTGAACCCAAATTGTGTCAATCTTCTTAATAACGTTTGCCTTGAGAGTTGAAATTGCTGGTATCTCCAAGACGACGAATGCTGCTTTACCAATTTGACACAAGTGGCCTTTAAGTCATGACATATTTTGTTTCTTATAATTCTTGAGGCTTTAAACCATTTAATTTTCTATTTTTGCCACTTATAATAAAATTAAAAAAAAAAAAAATTCTCTGCGTGTTGAACCTTAAAAAAAAACGTGTTTAAATGTATTTTGATTCGTACACATACCCTCCAAGCTACTTACACACATTGTTAACATGCTTCTATAACTGTATTAAAGTAAAAATTTTGCCTTGCGGTGTCTACGATATTGAAATGCGGTAGTAGGCGATAATACGACATTAAAATGCGGTAGTAGACGGTGAAACGATATTGATAATGATGTGTCGAAATGTTCAAAAATAAATTGTAACAAAAATGGTTTTGGCTCTTCGTAAATGCATATGTAGATATAAATTAGATCGACTCATCTAATAAATAAGGGTATTTTGAGGTGGCGAAAATTGCGATACACCGCTGCAGTTCTCTGTTAGGAACTCTTGAGACGTCGTTTTCTTGGGCTTCAAATCGGATTGTGGACAAACATGCTACAAAATGTTGTTGCTATAGGCGAAATATTCTGAACTTGCAAAACTGTGAAAAAGGGAAAGACGAATGCCTTTCCAGGCCAAGAACGCAATAACCGCATAGGAATTAAAAGCAAAAACGAGAAGGCCAAGCTAACTTCGTCTTTGCCGAAGTTTTTATACCCTTGCAAATGTTTTAATAAATCAGAGTTTAAGAACGTCAGCATTAAAACAAACAATTTTTCTAAATAAAACCCACTTTCGACCGCTAGTTTCTATGACAGCTATAAGATATAGTCATCCGATTTTGACCAAAACTTTCAAATCTGTATAAAAGCGTATAATATTAATAATCGCTGATGTGAGACACGTTAACATTAAAAACAAAAAAGTTTTTCTCATTAAAACCCATTTTTCGACTGATAGTTCCCATGTCAGCTATTAGATATAGTCATCCGATTTTGACAAAAACTTCCAAATCTATGTGAAAGCGTATAATAATGATAGTCGCTGAAGTGGGAGACGTTAACATTAAAAACAAAAAAGTTTTTCTCACAAAGACCCACTTTTCAACCGATAGTTCCTATGGCAGCTATAAGATATAGTCATCCGATCCGGTCGGTTCCGACATATTAGCAGTGTGCAGTAAAAAGAATACTCTGTGCAAAGTTTCAGCTCGATAGCTTTAAAACTGAGAGACTAGTTTGCGTAGAAACAGACAGACGGACAGACAGACGGACGGACAAAGCTCAATCGACTCAGCTCGTCACCCTGATCAAGAATATGGGCAAAATTATAATACCCTTTGCAAGGGTATAAAAAAACAGTGCACAACCGACTCAAAAATCAAGCTTTACTGAACTTAAATTTGAGCAATGAGAGCAGCACACCAGGTGACAGTCATATGTGTAACAGCCTAGCTCCACTGACACATAAGCTCTGAAGCAAAATTATGGCCGCAGTGGAGCTGGAAAAAAAAATGCTCTCAAAGACAAAATTAATTGTTTTGTTTCATTTTCGTTTTGCAAGAGGTGCCTAATTTTGGCCGCACAATTAAATTTCCTATTCTGTGTTTGTTGTCGGCGATTTTATTTGCGCACATTTGGTTAAGTAACTATTTGTAAATATGCCGAATGGGCCAGTGCTGTCAGAAGTCGAGAAAGGCCAAATTCTGGAGCTCAAAATTGAGAATTGCTCATTTCGTGAAATTGACAGAAAAGTTGGTCGCTCCGACAAAGTTGTGCGAAATTTTTGAAAAAAACCCGGAGGACGTAAGCCGAAGATAAGTCAGGGTGACCAGAAACGATTAGTGAGTGCTGCAAGTAATTCATTAAACATCACCAATGAGTTAGCGTCTGAATGTGGCGTAATTTATCATATTAAAACGATATTTCGGATAAGAAAAGGTTTAATTTGGATGGTCCTGCTGGGTGTTCGCACAATTGGATTTAAGAAAAAAAAACCCTTAACTTTTCTAAGAATAATTTTGGAAGAGGAACATTGATGGTTTGGACTGCGTTCTGAGAGTCAGGATGCTGGAAGCACTCACATGAACTCCAGGGAGTACGTGGACATTTTGCAAATGAATTTATAGCCTTTTGTTCGTGATCGAAGGCGTATAAAAGTTAATTTTGTGTCAGTGGAATCACTGTTCGACACATGAGACTTGATATTCTAGTAGTCATGCTTTTTGTTGTTTTAATTTTAAATAGCTTGTAAATCCACAGAATTTTATGGGGAAATGTAGGCCTATTAGGTTATCATGGGTCATGTGTCGATCAGTGTGAAGGCGGCCTTACTGTGTGTATAGTGATTCGAACAGACCACTTTGGAAAATAAAACAAACAAACAAACGGACAAATGGATATTGCTCGATAGGAGGGGCCCACTTATACATAATTTAATTTTTAAAATTTAGATTTACCTCATCATGCAAAAGTTTTTGTTCATCTTCACCAATTGTTAAATTGATAGACTCGTCATTATCCATGTTCACAGTGTCGCCTGTGTTCTCCTCTTCCTCCTGAACTTCAGCAGCGGTTTCATCGGCATTACCATCATCCTGACCATTTTCTTCTTGTCCCTCTTCTTCATAGTCTTCTTCGTCGTCCTCGTCATCGAGTATGACACAGACATCATCAACATCGCCAACTTGATCTATTTCGTGGCCATCATCATCAAGATGGGCACTACCGTCACCATTTTCATCGCCTTCCTGTTCTTCAGCCTCCAAGGGTTCTTCCTTCACTTTGATTTCGGGCTCGGGATTTTTGATGGGCAAGGGTAGGGGTTTCTTAGCCTTGCCAGCCGGCACAATCAAGTGGGTGGTGGGATCTAGGCCCTCCTCTTTCAATGACTGAATTGAATTGACATGCAAAGACACACACACACACACACACACAGAAGCGTGAAAGATTGTATAAGTTAGATGTTGCTGGGGCTGTGAAAATAAATATTAATTACCTTCTCAAGACGTTCAATAAGAACAGCCTTTGGACCCACAGCCTCCAGCTTACGCTTCTCCAGCTCGTCTCTTAAATCGCACACACGCAGCTCGTTTATCTTCTTGCCTAATTCGGGCATTTTCACTTGCACTTTTCTTGCACAAGAGAGAGAGTACTTAAATAATAATGTAATACACGCTCTAGTTACAATTGCACTTGATGAATAACCAAGATGAAATCAATTTAACAATATTTTCTATTCTATTTTTCAACGCGTGATGTGAAAATAATTCTCTGTCCGTTCAGACTCACGTATACACACAAATGAAATGAAAATTGAAAGATGGCGACATCAAATGATTTAGTATGACCGTACTTAAATGTCAAACTAACTAGAGATGGGTAATTTGATTTGATACTATGATTTAAAAAATATAAAATTAAAAAATACAAATTTTAAATGAAATCATTTTACAGCATGTTAACTTCTAGTAAAATTGGGCAAAAAATTGTATAGCCTCGAAAATATTTCACATGCCTAGGCTGAGATTTGGCGGAGCTACACGCTATATGCGGTGGGCAGTTCCGCACTCGTGAGCACGCCCTTAAGGTTTACAAATGGACCAAATGTTTAATGGATAATTCAATGGATTGCAAATAACACCAAACAACTCATAACATTTGTGTAGAAATGGCGAAAAAACTTATCTAACAATGAGCATTGAAACCGCTTATCGAATTTGTTCAGTTCGACTAAATGTTCGTCGTTAATGGAGGTCTGCGAAACGTTGCTATCTTGCATGTGTTTGAATGAACATGTTTGTCAATGGACGGGAACAAGTGCTCGAATGTCATTTTTCAAAAATAACTTGCCCAAATCAGCAAAGAATCGTTGCTGGAATTTATTCAATACCCCCAACATAATCAAATAGTGCTTTAAGCTAATTTGTTTCCCCACTGCACCACTAAGCGAATGTCAAGCGAAAGTATCGTAAAACTATCGCATTCAATCTCAAAAGTGATACGACAGGCGAAAGTATCGTCAAATTATCGCATTCGAGCTTGAATATGATATGTGAATAGGGAGAAAAATGATATTGACGAAAAACGAACAACCGATGCTCGTTTGTTGTTGTTTTTTGCTTTCGTTTTATGCGCGCTTAAACGAGCGATGCACAGCTAAAATGTTCATTAGTTTGTTTCTTTTGCGTTTGTTGTTGTCTTTGTTTGCCGTCTCATTCTTTCGAAGAAATACACAAAATTGTGTGTAGAACAAAAATATAACAAACAAACACATATAAAAATGGTACATATATGAAAAAAATTAAATACCCCAAAATTCAATAACAAGTAGTATACATTTTCTTATTCAATTAAGTAACAACAAAAACAACAATTTAAAGAGCATATTAAAGAATGTCTAATTTTGCCACCAGCATCAATAAATGCAACAATTTAAAGCCAACGCGTCTATATCACTTTTCGATGCAACAACAACAAACGACAAGATCTGTTTGCAAAAAAACCACCCCCAAATCAAAACCAAAAAAAAAAAAAAAAAGAAAATTAAGTAAAAAAATTTAGAAGGAATGAGACGTGAGCATAGAGGAGAAAAACGAAAAAAAAAATGAAAAAAAAAAGGGAATAGAAACTTGTTTGATAAGTAAGGTACAGAAACAGAAAAAAAAGAAAAAAAAAAATAAAATGAGAGATTGAAAACATGAGAGACATGAGTCGAACCATTTATAACATGATACGGCAGCGCCAATAGAGAATCTCGGTACAATGTTGGTGCTTCGCCCAAGTGTGCAACCAAGTAAACTGAAAAAAAAAAATTATAGTTAAAGTATAAACATAAAAGGTATAGGAAAAAAAATATAAAAAAAAAAAAAAAAAAAAAAGAATAATTTTATTGTCCAATTCTTAAAAACAAAGCGATTTTTTGCGTTGCTTGGTCACACTTGTCTAGCGGCTAGGAAATTACAAACAATTCCAAAATATTCTGTTTAAGGGCCACTATGACCTGCCAAATTTATTTTGTACCTGGTTAAGATTTTTTGTGATTGACTTCTGTTGAAAAATTTATGCAAGAGTCAAAAATGAATCAAACTGAATGCAAAAAGATCAATAAATTGTGCTGCGCTTGCGGTCATAACATATTTTTTATAAGAAATATGTAAGCAAAAAAAAAAAAAAAGGCAAAAGGTCGCAAACGAATCTTTTGCGAGCTATCGAGAACGAAACTTTCTCTGCCGCAAACTGAGCGACGGGTGATTAATTTGCGGATCGTTTGGGGAGTGTTCTCTGATAGTTTTGCACGTTTATGTTTCGCGTAAGTATCGCTAGCGATATCTTTTACGAGCTCAGTGGGTTCAGTGGTTCTGTGGGTCGCTATCTAGCCCAAGATGGTGTTAGATTCCACTCAGGGATGCAAACCGGTTCTGAACCGAACCGATTTTAAACCGAACCGAACCGCCTTTTGCGCTCGTGAACCGAACCGTAAACCGAACCAGTGTTGATTCAAAAATGTTGAACCGAACCAAAAACCGAAAAATAAAATGGTTCGGTTCACTTTAGTTTTTGAGTTTCTGGCGAATTGTGAGCCAAATCAGCAATTAGTTTTAAAATATTACGAAAATACTTGGAAAAGCTGTTGTAAAAAAGCTAAGAATATCAACCTTATTAAATTTGCTAAGGACCCAAAATTGTAATAAGCCAAGTCTTGATTGTATTATCCGTTGGGGGTCAATTTACTAATACTCAAACGTTAACTTTTTATCTTCAATTGAGAGTGGCTTGAAATAGAAAACGAGTAAGAGTATTTCTATGGCTGGCAGGCAGGCAAAATTTAGGTTGAAAAAAGGGAGGACGACATTGCTCAGTAATTGTCAACTCTTTGGAAAAAAAGCCCTTCGATTTCTTAGATTCCAGGAATCAACCTGCTATCAGAAGAAGGTAAAAATGTAACTAAATCTCATTTAATATTAATATACAACAAAATTCTAAATGTTATTGAAAACTTAACGGATATTCATTCAATTTAATAAAAAATTAAAATATCGATTGTTATGCCACAAATATGCCCGGCTACTAGATTAGATGACAAAAGTTGAGCGATTTAAGACCGACTGCACAAGGACAAGTGCGAACCATATTACCGACCTATGATATAGTAGCCGACCTTATTCCTATCATTTCACATATAAAGTCTTCTAGTTTAGTTCCAAATCAATTCGTTTGTACGAAAATCTTTAGAAATGTCTTGAACACGTCTGTATTTGACGATTTTAATCCGCTTGGCTTTCAGTAGTCGATTTCAAACCGTTAAAGTTTCTAAACAACTCACAAAAACTCAACAGCAACGTCACTTGATATGTTAAGTTGTAGGATTTCAAAACGAAATGAGAACGTTTACACGGAAATTCCCGTCGAACTTTTGAACATACCCGATTAACCGAAAACCTAAGTCTTTGTTAATGTATAATCTGAATACTTGTATCAAAAATATGTTTCTTTAGTTAATTAAATGAATAAAGAGCGAACCGAACCGAACCGAACCATAACCGCGGTCCAGTAAGCCCCAAAAACCATGCAATGAACCGAACCGGCGGTTCAAAAACTGTGTGAACCACTGAACCGAACCACTCCTTATTTCCGAGTGGTTTGCATCCCTGGTTTCCACTGCCATGTTAACTTGTTCATATATTTGAGAAAATGATGTTCGTCGAACAAATTCGTGTATAGATGGACCATCTCTAATCGCCTTCACAGCCGCAGTGAAAAGCGTCACGGTGTCATCTCTTATTTTACCATTCTTTAAGCGTTTATTTCTATTACCATTGAAATCCATAGATTATTACTGATAATTGTCCAACTGCAACATGTCCGTGGTAATTGAGACCACATTGGGCGATCTCACCGTTGATCTGTTCATGGACGAGCGCCCAATTGCCTGTCTGAACTTTTTAAAACTGTGCCGGCTCAAGTACTTCAACTACAATCTCTTTCACACCGTGCAGCAGGGATTCATTGCCCAGACTGGTGATCCTAGCGGTGCTGGTGATGGTGGTTCCTCCATCTGGGGTGTGGTCGAGGGACCACACAAACGTTTCTTTGAAGCCGAATATCTGCCCAAGATTCCTCACTCCAATCCGGGCATGCTCTCATTAGTCAGTGCGGGTAAGAATCTGGTGGGATCGCAGTTCTTCTTTACTCTGGGCGAGAATCTCACATCGCTGGATGGCACACATTGTGTTATTGGTGAAGTGGTTGAGGGACACGAGGTGCTGCGCAAGCTGAATGACGCCATAGTGGATGACAAATTTCGTCCCTACCAAGACATACGCATCACACATACTGTGATTCTAGACGATCCCTTTCCCAATCCTCGTGGCCTGCAGGCACCCAGTCGTTCACCTTCACCCAGTGCGGAGCTGTTGAAAAATGGTCGCATTGCGGCGGACGAGGATATTGACGATACCAATGGCAAGACCATGGAAGAGATGCAAGAACTGTTGGCCGATCGCGAGGCCAAGGCCAGAGCCACTATACTGGAGATAGTGGGAGACTTGCCGGATGCAGAAATGGCCCCGCCGGAGAATGTGCTCTTTGTGTGCAAATTGAACCCGGTGACGACAGACGATGATCTGGAAATAATCTTCAGTCGCTTTGGCAGGGTCAAAGGTTGTGAGGTAATACGGGATCGCAAGACGGGCGACTCCCTGCAGTATGCCTTTGTGGAGTTTGAGGATCAGAAAACCTGTGAGGCAGCCTACTTCAAAATGGACAATGTGCTGATCGATGATCGTCGCATACATGTGGACTTTTCGCAGTCGGTGTCTAAGGTAACTTGGCGAGGCAAGGGACGCGGCATCGAAGGCGACGAGGGTAGACTGGATTTTGATAATCTGAGGGGTAACAATGGGCATAAAAGAAGACGGGATAAGGGAAGAGACCAAGCTAGAAATGACAATCGACCGAGTTCGACAGATCGGCGAAAGGCAAGGGAACAACGACATTTGGAGCAGAGAGAACGGGAGAGACGAAGCGACAGAAGCCAACGAGGGCATTCGAGATCAAGGGATAGAAATGAACGAAGACGTTCCAGGTCAAGGGAAGCAAATGATCGACAAATTTACAAGTCCCGAGAACAAACCCATCGGCGACGTTCCATATCATTGGAGCGAAACGAACGCAGGCGTGTAGAGCGTTACTCACCAACAAGCAAACGTCAGGAAAATCGTCGGAGTAGAAGCAGAGAAACAAACAGAAGCCGAAATAATATTACAGATTACAGGTAAGAGGAATATCTCTAAACATAATCTTTCAATTCTCAACCAAATTATTACGAATTTGCAGACCACGTGAGTCCAGGAGAGAACCAAGTGTGAACCGGAAAGAGATTCACAAACATTTGGCAAAGGAAAAGACTTTCAAAACCAAGAAAAAATCCAAACGTGCCGCAAGCAGCAGCAGTAGCTCAGACAGCGAAAGTTCTACGGATACGGAATCAAGTTCATCAACCAGCAGCTCTAGTTCCTCCTCCTCCGATGAACGCAGCAAGCGCAAAAAAGCCAAGAAGTCAAAGCTGAAGCGTACCAAAACGAAAAACAAATCTAAATCCAAAAAAAAATCACACAGAAAATAAATGTTAACAATAACACAACTTCCTTTATTCAAAACTAACAAATTTGCAACTATTTTTTACGCGTCTTCAGCTCCGTTTCCAGGGCCGCCATGGCAGCTCCACCGCAGCAGTCTTCTGTGCTGTTTTTCGCCCCACGTTTTCTACGAGGTGCCTCCACAATGGCATCTGGATTGAACACCACATTGTCCAGCCGTGTTACATCTGGGGTAATGCGCAATTCTGCAACAATAAAATGTTCAATGGAGGCAATGTTTATGTAATTGAGGCACCCACCATAGACATCGTCCTCCCGCTTCTTGGCTTGAATCACATTCGTGCGCAGTTCGTGAGCCACATCCTCGGCCAATTGAATCATCTGACAGTAAGGTGGTTTTAAGTAACACTTTGCATCCTGAACAGTACACATACCTTCTGAATCTCTGCCACATTTGATTCGTTGCGGTTTTGTTGAAACGATTCGTTGATTTTATGCCTACCCGCTGTCAGGGCCTGGACATCGCCCTGGAATACATGTTGCCGTGTACGATGGAGCTTCTTAAAAGCCCTAAGCACCTGGTATAGGAGAAGAATTGTTCTATTATTTGGTTTTATTTACAATTTCTGGGGGTAGCTCTTACCTGCCTTCGAAGTTGGGACATTTTAGCGGTAAACAGCTGCTTTTGAAATGCAGCCCTGGAAGTTATTGATAGTGATGGTAGGGATATTGTGATTTAGTGACATCGATATTTGTAAAACTAAGTCAAAAGGGATCGCCTCGCGTACCACAGTCTACAATAAAAAACCCCAATATACACTATTAATATAAATTAATATCATATCATAAACTAATATAAATTTAATTTTCTTCCCTAATGTTTTTATTTAAATGACTATGACTGGGCATGTTGCGTTCACTGTGACTTTAAGTAATTTAGCTTCAGTCCATCTCTAATAGCTCTGACAGCGCTTTAGTTGATAGAAAAATTTCGCACGTTCGGTCGTTCGGTCGGCGCGATCACAAATAGTTAATATTAATGAATTGTGTATAACTGACCAAAAATGCTTTAGCAAACCAATAAACAAAATTCTTAATCACAATGCGTTACCTGGCAATTTTGTGGTGCATACAAATATAAAAGTACGAAATTCAACAAACGAGAGTAACATCTTCTCCTCTGCGTGTGTGTGTGTGTGTCGTCACGAGAGAAAAGTGAAATAAGAAGATTTTAACTATTGGCATTCTGCACGACGCCCGCCACTCCCACCCCCACTAGTGTATATGTTTAAGCAAAGTTGGAATTAAATAAAAGCAAAACTGGCCCAAGCTCAAAGTGATAAACTAGCGTCGTTCTTTATGAACATGGACGAGGAGGAGGAGGAAGTAACCGATCTGAAGTTACAATTGTTTCACAATACAGTACGCGAGCACATTGTAAGTAGCACACTCACCCCCGCCCCTTCAAAAAACTATTGGTCAAAAATCAGAGCTCAGCATCAGCAGCTGCTTCTGTTTGCATTTGCTGTTTACAGCTGTCCGCCCTATTGTAACTGTACTGGGCAGAGACATGCACAGCGGGGGTAGCGTCGCATCGGTACAAATTACACGCTTTGCGCTTGATAAACAAAATCAAACGGTGTGTCGGCCATAAATTTGTTTGGTTTTGTTTATGACACTCTCTTATCGGATACTTTCTTCTATGAACTTTTTTTGAAAACCTTGCCTTCAATTCGTGAGGCGAGATAGCCACAGAGGAAGGCGCTAAATAATCAACATTAGTATCAATAACTGGCTGCCTGTCGTGCGCTTTCTATTTTGGCAAAAAATTTGGTCGGACACTCCAACACACCTGTTGTTAATCAGTCGAAGTAGCTATATCCGTCTGTGTTATACCTCGTAGACTTAAACCGTACAGAGATTTATTTTTCGATTTCACCAAATGCAATTTGTTGCTCACTTTTTGTCGAGTTCGAGGTCGAACAAGGATTGAAAATAATAAGGAAACACAAGCTCTTTTTTTTCCACTTACTATTGCTCTTGATTTAAAAGGCTGAACAAGCTTTTCTATCCTAGAAAAATAGAGGGAAGCTAACTTCGGCTGTACCGAAGTTTATATACCCTTGAGCATGATATATGCTGCCAGTTTTTATATGGCAATACGATATATTCATCAAAAAGTTTTTCTCACTAGAACTACATTTTGGCCGATCGTTCCTATGGGAGCTATATGCTATAGTCATCCGATTTAAATCAAACTTGACAAAATTGTGTGGTAGTATATAATATAGATCTGTACAACGTGGGAGCGATAGCATTGAAAACAAAAAAGTTTTTCTTACTAAGACTTTTTTCAGACCTATCTTTTGTATGGCAGCTATACTATATAGTTGCCCGACTTGCATAAAACTTGCTGAAATTATGTGAAAGCATAAAGAACTCATAAATACGAGGGTTGGAGGAGCGTTATGCATTAAAAACAAAAAAGTTTTTCTTACTAAGACTTTTTTCAGACCTATCTTTTGTATGGCAGCTATACTATTAGTTGCCCGATTTGCATAAAACTTGCTGAAATTATGTGAAAGCATAGAAAACTTATAAATACGGGGGTTGGGAGCGATAGCATTGAAAACAAAAAAGTTTTTCTCACTAAGACATTTTTTCAGACCTATCTTTTGTATGGCAGCTATACTATATAGTTGCCCGATTTGCATAAAACTTGCTGAAATTATGTGAAAGCATAAAAAACTTATAAATACGGGGGTTGGGAGCGATAGCATTGAAAACAAAAAAGTTTTTCTCACTAAAACTACTTTTTCAACCGATCGTTCCTATGGCAGCTATATGTTATAGTCATCCGATCCGGCCGGTTCCGACAAATGTGCAGCGTATTTATACCAAAAGACTTCGTGCAAAGTTTGGTTGAGATAGCTTTAAAACTGACGGAGGAGATAGCATAGAAACAGACGGACAGACGGACAGACGGACATGGCTATATCAACTCAGCTCGTCATGCTGATCAAGAATATATATACTTTATGTGGTCGGAGATGTTTCCTTCTGTGCGTTACAAACATCCGGACAATTTTAATATACCCTCTCCAAGGGTATAAAAAAGAAATGCCATGAGAACGCACAATAAAGTTAGTTTATCCCTTCGGTAATCTCGAAAACCATGTAAATTTTGGCTCATTTTAAAACCGTTTCTAGGTTTTAAAGTTTTTTGGAGATGTGATTAATGTTGGTTTATTTAAAGTATAAAGTATTACATCTGAATTTGAAAAAATTATATATTTTTTTTTTTTGTTTTTTTGTTTATTTTTTGTTTTTCTTTGCCGAACCATCAAAATCGGGTTTACATTGGGGCACAGCGCGGCACGTTTCAATGTCACAGTGTCACAGCGCAATGTGAACGGCAAATGGCTTGTCACAGAAATCGTGTGTCACAGGAATGAGTACTTTTCAATGTGAACACCAGTACTCATTTGGCGTCACAGTGTTTCTGTGCCGGAGGGTGGCACGTTTGTGACAACAATTAATTGAACAGCTGATTCTAATGAGTTAGCTCAAAACTAGCTCATTTGAACTATTTTTCCTGTGACAAGCATATCGATCAGGTTCGTTTTTAAGTCACACTGTGACCACCTTGTTTGGTTTTTTTGCGACTTAAAAATTTTGATAAAGGTTAATATGCGTCATTTAGGGTGTATTCGTGTATTTTTGTGCTGTTGTGGCGTTGTGGGTCCTGGACGAAGATGATGATGAACCCAAGCCGAAGCGAAGGGAAGAAGGCATTATGGCCAAGTTTAATGGAGAGTTGTTGTGCGCATGGATGCAGATGCAGCAACTTTCGATCAGCTCGTAGATGGGTAATGCCACTTATCAGAAAGCAGACAACGAATTATCGTGAGTCCATTTCACCTGGCTACATTTGGCTTCAGGATCCGGCATGACATCTCTCTCATAAGTGGAATAATTCCAGAAACATGCGATGCTATTTAAAAAAGTGTTGAAAACATGTAATTTAAAGTATGTAATTACATATGTTTATTTATTTGATATGTGTACATGGAGGTAGGAGTTATAGCACTTAATGTCGAAGCTAATATCTTTAAGATCCTCCAGAACCTCATAATCTTAAAGAGATTCTCCACTCCTTCAATTTGGTCAAATTCATCCAATTGACTTCAATTGACTCATCTTCGAATTTACGCAAATTGGACGCTATATAGTCACCGAATTCAGAGCATAGGATAAGTTTCAGGTGGATATTGCACACATGGCATCCAACATGGACTTCATTAACACCTGTTTCTGCATATTATCCACTTTGATTCATTCGACAAAAGCAAGATTCCAGGTACAGCTGCTGACTGGCTTAATATTGCTAAAGGCTTTGAGGATAAGTGGAACTTCTTCTATTGCATTGGTGCTTTAGATGGAGAGCACCTTCTTATCCAAGCGCCACAAGTCAGTTGTCTGCAAAAATGTAAATAAAAACACAATTACATTCGGGTAGCTTTTGCATTGAATTGTACACTCACATGATATGTGTTTCGCAAACTGTTCCATTTTTCGACAACATCTTTCTTGGTGACGGCAAGCTGATCGGCAATGCTGTTAGCCAGCTAGACTCCTTGGCATCACGATTTTTATAATTGGCAATCAATAAGCTTAGGGATCAATCCGGCATTCCACTGCATGGCCACACGTCGATCGCGATTTACAATTTTGGGCGTCTCCATTGTTCTCTTTCGATTGTTCCCGGTATATTTTGCTTCATGTATGCGGATCTGGCTCGAAGCTCACGAACAGTTCAATGTTCACTTTTGTGAGCACAGTGGCGCACTGTGACGACGACCAGAAGCGTTCACATCAAAAGTACTCATTTGGATAGTCACAGCGCAGGCACAGCGCTGTGACATGCAATTTCTGTGACGCCAATGTAAACACTTTGGACTTCTGAGTACTTTGGTCACAGTGCGTCACAGACAACACGGTCACAGTGTGCCCCAATGTAAACCCGGCCTCCCCTTCTCCTTAAAAAATCCAAACCAAGCAACGCCAAATTATATCTCCCGAGTTGCCATCAAACTACAATAAAATTATTGATCACATGCGAAATTAACTCGACTTTTTAATGGACTAACTACCCTTTGACCAACCAGATAGACGACTATCGATTGAGAAACGCCTATCGAACTGTTCGGAGCATCCGCAATGTGAAATTCAAAACACGAATTTTTCATTTTTCTTATAAACCGAAATGTGTTCGCGAAATTTATCATTTAAAAATAAAATGAATTCTACGTGTAATTTTTTAGGATACTAAAACCTCTTAAATTGACCAAGGAACTATGATTTAAATTCATTTCGTGGGTAGCTTTTATTTTATTATGCCAAATTTTCAATATACTTTTCATTTCACTAGCCAAAATGCAAAAAGCTTGAATCCGAAAAAGTCTTTCGTTTTACTTTCACCAGAACAGAATAAATTCCACATTCCAAAAACTTTTGTGGAAGTGGAATGGAGAACAAGGCCGACTACCTCTTTTTAGCTCCTATAATGTTTATTTCGCTATTTTTATATAAATACGTAATTGCAAACATACAGGTTCTTGTATTGATTTTTAATGTTTGAATGTTCGTATATATTTAGAAAGTTCTTATAAAAACGTTCTCATACTTTTAAAGGAACTAATAAATAAAATCATCAAAGGTTCTTCCCAAGTTCATAATCTTATAAACATGAATTGGAATCCTTAGCCTAGGATCTAGAAAATAAAGAATTCTGACAAATACAAATCAACGATTTCTTAGCATCTTTTGGAAAAATTTAAAGATAGCCTAACAATTATAATGTCTCAAAGTAAACTATCATTGTAAAGAACTAAAAAAGTCGCATATGTTCGAATTTTTGTTGGTCAGTTAAATTGTTTTATTCATAAACTACTTAAACAAAGCTCGAATATTATATTCAAAATAACTCTAATTGAATAAGGTTGTTCCGATTTATATTCATGTTTTGAATTAGCGAAAGCCTAAATTATTCCTGAGCCCCGGTTCGAACCCGAAACTAGGTTCACCTACCTTCTGAAACCGATCCGTGAACCCAAACCCGAAAATTTTTGCGGGTTCGAACCCCGGAGTGAACCTCTTCCGATTTTAGAGGGGTTTGCAGCCCTGGTTATTACTACCAAGAATCTTTTCCTGCAAAATCACATATGCCTCAACTTTGTCGGCGCATTCAGATAAATCAGAATTTTAACTGCATTCATCGTTAAGCAGAGATTGATCAGCAAACGACAAAATTGGTGCAGAAATATTAAGTAAAAGATCGATACAATGATTTTTTTGCTTAATATTATACTTAGCGTTAAGTTATACATAGGGCCCAAAAAATATGCCACATAGAAAAGCATTGTTTTCAAAAAAGAATATCTTTCGCTTTTTTTCCTGAAAAAACGATTTCGCAAGAGAGGACGAATTTTTGATATTTCCAATTTGCAGTGTATTTTTTTATTTGTTTTGCAGTATCATTTTTTAAAGGCTTACAAAAATTAAATTGCACAAAAACCATAAGTGATAGAAACAAGCGGTTTTCGTCATTCGATAAGTAATCGGTTATATTAAATAAATACATTTTTGTTGTTGTAATTTTATTTAAAGTTAACCAAAAATTAAAAACCTAGGCCCATGGTTGCATCTTTTAAAATTTTTTTAAAACATATTGTCTGAAAGTGAAAATGAAAACGAGGTTTTGTTAAGAAATTCTGTAATTCTGGTGTGAACTAGGATATTTCGGATCAGTCAATAAATAACGGAGTTATGGGGTTTCAAAGAGAAAATTTCAGAAATCGGTGTTAGGAATAATTAAAAAACAAAAAGGCCAAGCTAACTTCGTCTTTGCCGAAGTTTTTATACCCTTGCAAATGTTTTAATACATCAGAGTTTAAGAACGCCAGCATTAAAACAAACAATTTTTCAAAATAAAACTCACTTTTCGACCGGTAGTTCCTATGGCAGCTATAAGATATAGTCATCCGATTTTGACCAAAACCTCCAAATCTTTGTAAAAGGGCATAATATTAATAATTGCTGAAGTGAGGCATGTTAACATTAAAAACAAAAAGTCTTTCTTATTAAAACCCACTTTTCGAACGATAGTTTCTATGGCAGCTATAAGATATAGTAATCCGAACTTCCAAATCTGTGTAAAAGCGTATTATATTAATAATCGCTGAAGTGAGACACGTTAACATTTAAATTTTAAAACCAAAAAGTTTTTCTCATTAAAACCCACTTTTCGACCGATAGTTCCTATGGCAGCTATAAGATATAGTCATCCGATCCGGTCGGTTCCGACATATTAGCAGTGTGCAGTAAAAAGAAGACTCTGTGCAAAGTTTCAGCTCGATAGCTTTAAAACAGAGAGACTAGTTTGCGTAGAAACAGACAGACAGACAGACGGACGGACAAAGCTCAATCGACTCAGCTCGTCACCCTGATCAAGAATATATTTTGTTTATAGGGTCGGAAATGAATATTTCTATGCGTTGCAAACTTCTGGGCAAAATTATAATACCCTTTGCAAGTGTATAAAAATTAAATTAGTTTATATACCGTTGGCGCTATATTAAATAGCGGATATACTCAACCGATTTGCATCAAATGCTTTAGATATTATTAGTAACTGGAAAGGTCAAAGACGCAACCATTAACTAACTAAACTAAAGATATTTCTTAATATCTCTTTCACAAAATCGTCAAAATTATACATCCATTTAATTTCTTGAGTATTTTTAAACTTATAAATAAATAGAAAAAAAATATTAAATATATTAATTAATTTCTGTGGCAATCGGCATACCTTGAGTTATCTTGAGTTGTGTTAAAATTGAGATTTTAATACCAATGCCTTCCTCGGAATTAATTCTATATTGTGTCCAATTTCACTCCAATCGGATTGTAGGTTAGGCTGAAATGACACCTTCTTTTTTTACCGACAATTTCTAGCAGCTATTTTGCTCTAATGGGAATACGCCGCACAATATATTGCTGCTTAAGGCAGAGCAGCCGGCAGAATCCTTTTGGATAGAAACAATATTGTCGCTAGACAAATTGTTTAGCCACATAAATTTACTTTAAGAATCCTAAAATCAAACTAATTTTTTCATTGATAAAAATGATTTTTTTTTTTTTTTTCGACGGACGGAACATTGTTTTTTTATGGGGTGGTTCCTTCTGTGGGTTACGAACATCAGACCTAATTAACCTCTGCAAGGTATATAAAAAAAGTTGCGTTCAAGAAGGCCTTACGCACACAGCACCTGGAAAACCCATTCTTTGATGCCCTGAATATTAGTGCCTAGAGGACCTCTCCAAAAAACAATCACGATTTTTTTTTGTGGGTATCTTAAGTATCTTTGTTTGGAAGGTCATTAGTAAATTTAAAGTAAAGTTTTCTAAAAGTTCAATTAATAAAATAATTGCAAAAATTTTACATTTGGAAAATTTCTACTAAACAGAAAACCATAGATTAACAAAAGGAAAATCTCTGTCAAAATGTCATTATTTTCAGGGTTCCACCTTTTTTTTTTGGAGCTCCGACTCGAACCAAAATTTACTAATGGTTAATGTTCAAAATTTATTTATTTTTTTTTAGGCGAAGGATTTGGTTTGAACTAAGGTTCTAATCTCGTTTTACCCACGTAGCGCTCTGCATCTTCAAGTTCTGAAAGCGAGCTTTGTAGACTGAGAAATATGTGACCAATGTGTTGACTATATTTTGGCTATTGTAAATCTTTCTTGTATTGTAAATAATAAATTATAAAATATTACACAATGAAGCAAACTGTTTGAAAAATCTTTAGTTATAGAGGGGTCAATTAATACCACTAAATCTCTTTATTACAATCAAAACATTTTATCAAATTCTTCAAGATATCTTTAGCCACTCCTCCTAATCGTATGTCTATCCATAGATAATTGTTACATCGCTGATGCGTGAAGTTAATAGAGTAGCACTTTTCTTCTCCAAAACCCTATTTCCTGCAATATTTTCTAAAGTGAAAAGTTTTGCTTTGTACCGCCATTGTAATGGCCATTGCCAATTTGCAAAATTATTAACAAGGTTGAACATCGTAAGGAAAATGCAATGTAAATTGCAATTTTCATGCAAAATTTAACGGTCAACCACAGCAACAAGTGAAAGTGCAAACACTTGAGCTGCTATTTTTATACCTTTAGGGCGTGTAATGACGGATAACTAAACTCTCGTACATAAATGCATTCACAATCGTTTTGTATCTATATTCGATTTACGGCCTAATGAGATATTGCGCAAACTTGAAAATTTCCCCCCTTTTGGTTTAGAAATTTCAAAACAGTTTTCAAGTGCATGGCAAATGGTCACGATTTGTTTTCAGTTGGCTGGCTCTTGTCTGAACAATGACAGAAGAGGCAATAAATAAATACAATGTTTGAGATAAACAAAAAACATGATGAGAGTCAAGTTGAATTATTTATTTGAAAATATATAGAAATGTTTACAGCAAGCTTCCCAGGAAATGAATACAATTTGTTCGTTCCTTAACATTGCCGAATATTGAATAATGTCTGGGAAATGTGGGTCACACTAAAGTACGTGTATTGCATGCATAATAAGCAAGACTTCAGCATTTTAAAGTACGCATAAATAATGCTTGAATTGAACCTACCATTTGTTAGACTTCTGACTGGGTACATTAAGCTCACATTTTGCATATTTTATAATTGTTTTGTGGGCTAAAGTTTGATTTAAAAATAGAATGAGAGGTATTGGCAAAACTTTGGGGTCAACTTAAAGATCTCTCAATTAATGCCCTTTTACAGGCATGCGTTCGCTATTTTTAATCCTCTTTCACTATTAACTATTTTATATTTAAGCCTCTTTCACCTGAAGACAATTGCATTAAACATTTTATTATGTTTTGAATTTTTGTTCATTGATTTGTCCATTCACCGGCAACAGTTTTGTTGTTTCAAAAACAACAATCCACAAACCCGTCTAGCAGCATTTATGCCTCCTGCCTATTGCTGCTGCCCACCAACGTCTTCATTTTGTGTGCATTTGGGCGTCGTTTTTTGCTATTTATAGCCAAGTTGGCACGTCCACAATATTGTTTTCCCCTCTCGAGTTCATGTCAAGTCATTGACTCGACGAATATGTTGCAATACATTAAATTAAAATTTGTCATAGAATTTAAGTTAATTAAATTCAGTGGGTGAATGAAATCAGCTGAAGCGTGTTGGTTGTCCCACTTGGTATGCAGTTTTACAATATTTAGCACGTACACTTTCCCTCCGTTTGATAAGAAGCAATTAAAAGTTTGTAGATTTAATGTGCCTTATTAATATTTATATACTTTGCAATTTATGGTGCCTGCTATCGATGCTTAGCAATTCATTTGAACATTATCTTTAAGATATGCACACTCTTGCCTATTTAGTTTGCTATGCGCTTACGTGTCCCAAGTTCAAAGCGTCACGTCACAAATTATTGTTGGTATACCCTCTACCCTGTACAAAGAGAAAGTATATTAGTTGTGGTAAAAGGTGCGACTGAGGTTTTTATTAATATTCAAAGTAAACGAAACGCTGGCTGATAGGCTTACACTATTGCAGCTTTGGTAAAACCTTGTATAGTTTGTCAGGCGTAGGCACAGGAATTAACTTGAAAGCTTTCCAAAATTCAGGGATGCCATTAGAGGGAAGGCGATGCCAACTGTCTCCAGGTTTTGGCTAAGTTTGTCCAATCGACGAAGCATAGCTCTTTTGTCAGTTTCCTTCGGGTTTTCGTCTTGTGGCGGCAAATAGTTCTCAAGAAAATTTGCTTCAAAGTGAGTCCACACATGGTAAAAAATAAAATATCCAAAAAATTTTCAAGTATTTGTTGCAAAATTCCAATAATTTTATAACTTGTTGTAAAGTTTTTTAACTAGAAATAATGAAAAACATGGAATTTTCAAAAATACGGGGGTCGATTTTTTTATATAAGAGAGTCGGGGGAAAAAATTTTGATTTTAATTATTTCTGTTAAACTTATTTTGGGATCTGCTTGAAAGTTTTACAGGATTTTTATAAGACCCTAATAGAAGATTTGAGCATGAAAAAAAAAAAAAAAACAACAATTTTTCTCAATGTATAGCAACAATTTTAGACATTCTTCAGAAAGAGAATAATTTACATTTTTGATGTCTCATTCCGGCATTGACTATCCTGGCAGTAAACTTACAGAGAATCTCTGATTCCACTGAGATCTTAAGCTTAAAGATTGCGGCGAATGGTATTGTGGAAAAAGTCAAGGAGCGCTTTTTAAATATTTTTTAACATTCGACAAAAACACTGCTATTATTGCTTCTGTTTTAATTGCGATTGTTTAATTGTCTTGGAAAAATTGCTTTTCATGGTCGGGAGTCTAAAGAAATCCAGCAAATTGTTATAGCGGAAGCAGTGAAATATGCTTTGACACATAGAAATACAATGGACTCAAGAGAACATATAATCCCCAAACATCAATTCTATGGTTTCGACGAAACGAGAAGGGTAACAAAAAAAATTTGATGACTTCTTGTTGCGGTGTCCAGGTACCCAGATGAGGTAGACGCGCAACTTGTACTACCCCCTTCTGTCTTCATAATAATATTTGGTCATATGAAAAATTTAATATTTCGCGATTCTTTTAAAAGTTCGATCTACAATTCTATATATGCGTCTATTTTGCCATCCATCAAATCTTCAAAATAATCTTAGGTCATACGAAAAATTTGCCAATTTCACAATCTTTTAAACTGTTCAATCTTCGACTCCCTTACCAAAGCCTGCGCTTTCGTAAATATTCAAATGAAAATTTTTAAATTTTCGCGGTTTTTGGTCTCCATCTCTTAAAGATGCGTCTTTAAATGTAATTTATCCAAACTTCATAATAATCTTCGATCTCTTGAAAATTTGGAAAATTTCGCGATTTTTTTGACCATCCTTCTACCTTCCATTTACAAACTCCAGCGTTGTCATGTAATCAACAAGAGTTTTAATAAATGCTCTTATATGTAGTATTTTTGCAAATTTCGCGGTATTTTGGACCATTTATATAAAAGTTATATGGCCTATGTTCAAGTCCAGGTTATCAACTATCTAAGTGCCAAATTTCATCCAAATTCATTAAGCCATTTGTGCGTGATTGATTGAAAGAATGTTTTCATATGCATATATTATTGACGACTCAAGACGTCATGCCATTTACGATTTTTCGTTTGAAAAATTAGTTGTCATGAAGGCTTAACTTAAATGTGATGGATAATATGAAATATACTTGTTATTATTTTTACACAAAAACATGTAAAATATATTTGAATGTTGGGCTTAAGTAATTTAATTTGACATCTTAAAGTTCATGAATAATTAAACATTTCGAGCACAATTACTCAATAATCACACTTTAAAGCTACAATTATCTAAGTAATTGTAAAAGTAATTAAATTTTGTAATATTCACTGAATAATCGTAATTCCAAGTTACAATTATGATTATTAAAAAATGGTAATTAGCCGGGGGGATTGTCATAGTGAAAGGTGGAATTAACTGGTAATTCAAGTTAACAGCTCTGGTATACAGTACCCCTAAAGAATTCCGGCGAATCTTTTTGTCATGAAGAAATGGGGTAAATGAAAGTAAATGGGGTTTCAAAGTAAAAAGCCGAAGAACACAGTTGGTTTTTGAAAACGAGTACATTTAACAATTCCGGTTCCTCATGATTTGATCGAAATCGTAAACGAGAACAGGCCTGATTGCTTATATATCGCCAAAAAGACTTCAACGCGTAGAAGGAATCATCTCCGACCACATAAAGTATACATATATATTCTTGATAAGCATTACCCTTCATCAAAATACCACCAAAAATTAAGTTGTGCAAATTTATTTAACAGGGAGAAGAAAACATTTTCAACCCTATAAAGTATATATATTCTTGATCAGCATCAACAGCCGAATCGATTTAGCCATGTCCGTCCGTCTATCTGTATGAACGCGTCGATCTCAGAGACTATAAGAGATAGAGACCCAAATTTTTGCATGAACATAGGTGTATACCGTACCCTGATCGAGTTTGTTTCAGATTTGCAAAATTTCCCCCCTCCCCCCTCAAACCGCATAAAAACTGTCAGATCCCCAATTTTAAAGTTACAACATCGTGGTTTAGCATATTTTATCTTTGGCCGTATATCTATCTGTTCTGAAAAGCGCAACATGATCCGATCAAAAACAACAAAAATTTTGACCCCCCTTCCCATGCCCATCGATGATTTTTGTAGAGCTTTTGCTGATGACTTTCCAACGAGTCGTGTCGAAAAAATTACAAATTATTTTTTCTATTACCACCCCATCGAAATTGAATCAGCTGTTTGTGCCTTCAACGCAGCGGCTCTACCTGTCAAGTAGAGCGTTCCGATGGGTATGAACTGAAATTTTAGTTTGTCTGAGTTCGACCGAGCGTAGAGGCTGGTCGGAATCTTACGAAAGCTTTCCCCCACACCTTTTTTATATGGAGTTGACACCCAGCGATTGATTTTGCTATAAGCCTGCCTTTGGGATTCCCAAGCATGAGGTAGGTTCTGCTAACTCGTTAAAGATAGACAAAGACTGCTGATGATTGAATTGGAGTGATTCATGAAATAGCTATATAGTCAAACAGCCTCCTTGATGGTGTGTGTGTCTTGTTTATTTAAATTTATGAACAAAAATCATAACTTATTGACCTCGAGCCTGCTAAAAGTTCTTTGGTTGATATTCTGTCAAAAAGAATATATATTTGGTTTATAAATAAACCACGCACTATGTTGATAACAAACATTTTACGTTTTGCACTTCTTTATTCAATTCTTTTCAATATTTGGTCATATTCCACAAGCGCAAAAAAGCTGTTTAAACACATGAAACAAAAATGGCCCCAGTTATTGACGCATTTGAGGAAAACAATTTGGAGAAATAAATTTGCATATACATACGAATCGAGGTACATATTTATAAATAGTATCTATTTACTCATGAAGAGTTTAGAATTCATGGAATATCAATGTATCGAATTCTCGAATAGTCAAAACAATTTTATTTTATTTGATGAGAGCCTGATCATATCAATTCTCTTTCAGGGCCCATTAAGGTTAATTGAATACATTGCTATTGTACAACAAGCATGTATAATTTTAAGGAGTGTTGACATCAGCAACTAGTCGCATATTGAATAACAAAACAAACACAAGAAAACAAAAAGAAAATGAAAATGCACATGGGCAAGAGGTATAAATTAATTGGTTTTGACTTTGTTTTTTTTGCCAGTCAGAACATGAATAGATTTTTGTTAATGATAAATGTGCTGTCTGTTTATGTTTTATTTTGGTTCCACGGGTTTTCTTCTTTTAGCTATGACATGTGCCAAACGATGATTGGCGTGTAAGCAATACTTTTGGTAGTTCTCACTATAATATTCTAATCATCCGAATGCTGACATTCAATTGGCATTTTATGACCACCATTGGTCTGTAGCCTTATCAATTTGGATTTTTGTCGTCGGCAACTGATAACAACAAAAATAAAATGACCTTTGTTCGCATTAACAAAATGTTGATAGTTTAACAAGCGCCAACGCGCTTATTAATCATCAATTTGGTTTGTTTATGTTTGCCTTCTAAAAGTTTGTAGCCAAGTGAATGAAATGAAGAAGCCTTGATATTTGCTTGGCTACATAAACAAATTAAAAATAAAATGCATGCACATAAACCAAATGCGTTTGTGTCCACATAAATGGTTTACTTTTGTGTTTTTATTCTAAGTAAATGAAATAGAAAAATTTAAAGAAATTGAAAAGGAATGGTGTTCTAAAAATCAACAAAATCACATTTCGTCGGCATTTCCCGTATAAAATTTTTCATTTGGCATTAAAGACCTACAACTTTACTTACTAGATATGTTTGATTAAAGCCAATCGGACTAAAATGGTCAATTTGCAATTTTCATTCCACCTTAACTAGTAAACGTAGATATATTTGTCGCTTAACCTATAAGGGCATTTCCACCAAAAGGTACAACGAGATTAAAAAATTTAATGCAGTTAAAAGTTAAAAATACTATATTTTATCATATTATCATAAGGCTGCCTTCACACTGTTCGACACATGAGACATGACGTCTAGTAGTCCTACTTTTTGTAAGGTTTTAAATTTGAATAGCTTGTCAAATTCATAGAATTTCATGGGGAAATATTTGCCTACTAGATTATCATGTCTCAATAATGAAATTGAACTAATGTTAGCCAATCTTATATTTATTTATAACCCATTTCGAAATATTCGGTTTCACGGCCTAGCTCTAATTTTCTAATTTAGACAATAATATGTGTTTTACATTATTTTTTTTTAATAAAAGTCCCTCTAGTCCCTTTACTTTTGCTATCTAACATTTTTCTGATGGGCAAAAAGAATGCACAAGTAATTATGAGAAACTATGTGATTGCAATAAAATTTAAGTTTTTGCTTCGCATTATAATGGAAACCACATAACTATCTATCACGATAGAAAAAAAATGTCCCGTTCGACATGTCCCTTGAAAAAATGCTTAACACTACGAATCTTGAAAAATGAATCGAAACATTGTCCAAAATCAGCCTTAGCACCAATAATAGGGCTAATTAAGAGTTGTAAGTGAAGTCTACTTTCAAAATAAAAATTCGTTTTCATTTCGACATCGAAATGCGAAACACTACCCATAAATTGGAATTAAAACAATACAAATTCAAAAGTAACCGAATGTTTGGAGAAATAGTTTGTTTCCAGCGGACCAACAAACGAGCTCGCAAGTATGCAAAGAACGAGAGGAATATTTATTTATCGCAAAGCAGTTACATACGAGCTTTCCAGCGAGAGCTTTGCGATAAAAATTCGAGTGCCGTGCTCGTACTCTGACGGCAGCAAAGTAACATCTGGCTCGTGCCAAAAATAAAAATAGAGGAAAGCTAACTTCGGCTCGACCGAAGTTTATATACCCTTGGAGCATGATATATTTCTTCCAGTTTTGTATATGGGAGCTATACGATATATTGATCCGATTTTGATCAAACTCTCTAAAATTGTGTTGAGACGTATGATATTTAAAACTGAAACGTACAAACAAGCTACCATTGAAAACAAAAAAGTTTTTCTCACTAAAATTATTTTCTCGACCGATCATTCCCATGGCAGCTATATGCTATAGTCCTCCGATTTGGATCAGATTTAACAAAATTATGTGTTAGCATATTATATTGATCAGTAACGAGTTTGGGAGCGATAGCATTGAAAACAAAAAAGTTTTTCATACTAAAACTTTTTTTCAAACCTATATTTTGTATGGCAGGTATACTCTATAGTTGTCCGATTTACATAAACCTTGGTGGAGTTATGTGAAAGCATAGAAAACTTATAAATAAGAGGTTTGGGAGCGATAGCATTGAAAACAAAAAAGTTTTTCTCACCAGAACTACTTTTTCAACCGATCGTTCCTACGGTAGCTATATTCTATAGTCATCCGATACGGCCGGTTCCGACAAATGTGCAGCGCATATGTACAAAAAGACTTCGTGCAAAGATTGGTTGCGATAGCCTTAAAACTGACGGAGGAGATAGCAAAGAAACAGACGGACAGACGGACGGACGGACAGACGGACATGGCTATATCAACTCAGCTCGTCATGCTGATCAAGAATATGCGTTACAAACATCCGGACAATTTTAATATACACTCTCCAAGGGTATATAAATCATGGAGTAATGAGTATTAGAGATAAAATGTACACTGCTTCTCAATATTGAGTGGTGATAATCGATAGTCCCCATTGAGATTCTTATTGCCCGTAAAGGAAATCGCAGTTAAAGCGAGACGGGCGTATTCCCAAGTGCATATAGAGAGCGTAAGTGACAACAAAGAGCTGACTAATTTCTGACAGAAGCGGTGTCGACTGCGCAACTGTTAAGTCTATTTATTTAGACTTTTAAAACAAGTCACACACACGACACAAAAGAGGGTGGTCGACTGTACAGCTGTTTTAAGAACCTCCCGGTTCTATCATAAGCGGAGTCTCCGGAGCGGTTCAACTCCGAACCGGTTTGCAGCCCTGATTAAAATTGATATTTATATTGTCTGCAGCATTCTAGCAAAAGCGGTACAAATTTGTTGAATATGCGCGGGAGAAATTGGCGAGACTGCAAAAATTTGACTAAAAAATAGCAACTATTAATAAATATAGTTAGTTATAGTTTCTTATGGTTATATAAATGAGTTGTCTTTATAAATGATAATGATTAGAATGTCAAAGTAATTATAAAAACCGCCAAAAATATCAAAAAAGTTGGAAACAATATGGGAATGTAACAAGTAAATATCTCGCAAACGCTATTTCTTGCGAATCTTTCGCGATATCTTTACTTTATTGATATTGCTGCGAGCTCAGAATTAATCTGCTTTCTAAGTATATTTTAAATCAAAAACGTACCACAGTAAATATTGTACTCGAAATATTACAAAAGAATCGTAAAACGCTCGCTAACCCTATTTCTTGCGACTATCGTAAACGAAACCTTCATTGCCACAAACTGAACGACATATGAATCATTTTTCATATATCATATCATATTTCTTTTCCTTATCCGATTGCGAGAGTTTTGTCGGGTATCGCAAATCACTCATTTGTGATATCGTTTGCGAGCGTTTGGTCCGCTGGGACTGTTGAGTCTGACGACATCCTCAGATAATTATATTTTGGGCAATTAACCAAAAGCTCGAAGAGAACGAGTAGTGGGAGGATAGAAAGAATCCTATCCATAAGATTAAATTACCATATGTAACTACCAGGTTACGTATGGGATATCAAACTTAGAAGAAAAAGTATCAACTTTTGCAGTTACACGGCTCGTATGGTCATCGTAGCGATTTACCGCACAAAAGTAGTGATTTTACGTACAAATAGCGTGCGATTTGATGTCGTAAACTTGTGCTTATGGCAGAGTATGGCACGTGTCTACTGTGTATACAATATTGCTATGCGGCAGCGATGTCGAAACACGGACGAAGTACAAGCTTATTTTGCTCTCTTTGCAACAACAAACAAGTGCTAAATGATTGTGGCTACACACATAAGATGAGCAATACTCATTGAGCTTGTATGTTTTGCCGGCCCCTGGTTTAAAGGGAGAACAACATGCGTGCAATATGACGATAGGCGACGGCCACTGTTTGACGATGGTCGTCACGCTGCAAGCATGTTATTCTCCTTTTGGACGTAAAATCGATACGATACGAGCCGTAGGGCGGATGGCCTAAGAAGTCTAAATCAGGGGTACGCAACAAAAATAACGAAAAGGGTACTTTAAAAATTTCATACCTGTTATTTTATTCTTTTAAATTTGGTTGATATCGTATAGCTATATCTTATCGCTGTCATTGAAACGATCGATCGACAAACGGGTCAGTGAGAAAAACATTTTATTTTCCATTTTGGCGCTCCTAAACTCGGCTATTTGGAATATTATATGCTTTCTAACCGAGCTGCAAAAGTTGGTCGAAACCGTAAGACTATATCTTATAGGAACAATCGGCCGAAAAATGAATCTCATTAAGAAAACAATTTTTTTCAGTGTTATCGTTCTTAAACTCGGTTTTCAATAATATTTTATGTTTCAAACAGATCGGTCGGAAAATGGGTCTTATTGAATAACAACTTGTATGTTTTAGACAGTAGCGTGCTCAAGTAGCTTCTAAACCATTCTGAACTCATCAAAGTCTGACATCTACATATATCTTATATTTATCCTATCAATAAGATTAGTTAGACAGAGCTTTCGCAGATGAAGTTAGCTTTGCTTTCTGTTTTTTTTTTGTGATAAATGCGTTGTGCGAATTCGTTTAAAATGATTTAAGTTGTACAAATAAAGCTGTTGGTCATACGTAAATAAATAAATACTGTTTTCTTGTTATTCCAGATCTTCTTGCTACTGATCATATTACTTTATGTTAGCTCATATGTGGTTGTCTCACGTTTTCGGCGACGGGATCGAGATGATCTCTACTCGAATGACGACGATGAAGTGCTGGTCTATCGCATCAGGTAAATGCAAATAATCTTCAGTTGGTAAAAATATAACCATTTTTTTTCCTGCAGCTTTTGGCTTTGCACCTTTACATTAGCCGTGGCCGAGGGTGCTGCCATGTTGTTGCCCGTTTCCATAGCCAGCAATGAGGTACTACTACTCTACCCTAACAGTTACTATGTCAAATGGTTAAACAGTTCGCTTATACAGGGTAAGTACGAAGCTCTAAAGAAATGTTTGATTTAACTTTTAACTTTTTAAATTTATTGCTTAGGTCTTTGGAATCACGTGTTCCTATTCTCCAATCTATCGCTGTTCATCTTTCTGCCATTTGTTTATCTATTCTCCGAATCGACGGGCTTTACGGGCCACAAGAAGGGGATATTGGGACGCGTCTATGAAACCTTTACAGTATTCATGTTAATGGCCATCATTGTTCTGGTGCTGACTGCGGTGCTCAGTGCAGTGTTTGGCATAGAAAAGTTTCAATTCTTTTGGTTTCTAAGTGAGTATCATGAAAGCCATGTGGCTGCACCCAGCAACAACTTTTAAATGCATTTATCAATTTCCGCTTGTTTTACGCTTCACAGGTTTGGGCAGCGTTCACCTGCCGTTCCTTTATTCGTGTGTCTCGTTTCTGGGCGTAATGCTAATGCTGAGTGAGTGTATAACAACAAAATAAATTTAAATTTCCGCCTCCATTTCGCCAATAAACTTGGCTATGTAGCTTAATTGCTTGGGATTGTGCTGGCGTGCCTGGGCTACACTCTCCTCAAACTGCTGCATCTCATTGAGCCGCTTATAGGCAACAGCCTGGTAGAGCCAAGCACGCAGACTTGACTTCTGTAGCTTGTCCAGTACATAGTGGCAGTCCTCCAGAGCGCGTCGATAGTTGCGTAGCCTGAGAAAAAACAAATTTAAATGGACAGTTCAAGAATTACTCCAAGACTTACTTAAGATAACACAAGGCACGATTGTTGTATGTGCTGGCAGTATCCTTAACCTGGTCCAGTGCCTTATTGTAATGGAGTATGGCCTTCTCATAGTTGGCATTACGAAATGCTTCGTTACCCTGGCTGATAAATGGTTTAGTTAAAGCGAATGCTTAGGAGATTAAGGACTTACCTGCGCTGCTGCTCGGACACATGCTCACGTTGAGCCCTGGCCTGAGCTCTATCATTGGCATCACGCTCCACCTGCGCCATAAATGTCTGCTGATCCATGGTATTAGCCTGGGTTGGTTGCGGATCCTCACGTTTGTTGATTACCGTGCGATTCTCTCGCACCCTCAATTTGACCTTGTCCACATCCAAATTTTCAAAGAACTCTGCAGTCTTCGGCTCCTTTTTATTTGTTTCCTCTTCCGGCTTCTCCTCATCATTCAATATATCTGTAATCTTCTGCAGAGTAGCCTCAAATTCTGCAAAATCATCTAAGCAAGGTAACGCAGACATTTCCAAGCTTATTGTGAAAATCGGAGAATATAGATTATTTTCTGTGTTTATTCTGTTGCCAAGTAGAGAAATCAACTAACTCTTTGTTTACTTTGTTTTTACAGTTTGCACCCCTTACGGCTTTGTGCGTTTGTTTGGCGTCGTCAATCAGGTGTTGGTGAGACCCATGCTATTGCGTGACGTCAACGAGGAATTCAGCGCCTTTTACATGGAGGAGGCCAGTGTCAAGCGCAAATTGGCTCACTTTGAATTGCACAATGTAAGCATCTCGGATGCCGCCAATGGGCAACGATTGCTCAATGGCCATGGTCGCTATGCGCCCCAACCGCTGCTGTTGCAGCAATCGCTGGCTCATCTCTATCAGCGCAAGGCTCTGTCAGGCGATGTGGGTGAGCAACAAGAGTTGCTTAACGAAAGACTGAGAGAACTGGACTGTGAGCGTAAGGAGTTGGACAAGTTGCGCAAATCAAGCACATTTCAGCGGACGTTCGTTTATCCGCTGGCCATGTTGCTGCTGTTGTTTTGTACAGGAGTCACCATACTGTTGGTAATGCAGAATACACTAGAGTTGCTTATTGGCATCAAGGCTTTGCCGCTTAGCACAAGGGTAAGAAGGGGAACAAGTTTATGTGTTTTTAAGTGATCGAAATAGATTTGGTTTGATTTAAAGTGCTCTTTATTATTCAGTTTTTCAGTTGCCCGCTCAGTGAATTTTTCTTGTTTAATGATGTCATTTTCTTTCTAAAAATTTATAAGTTCGCCAACAAATTATTTTAGTTTTCGTATTACTTTTTTTTATATTCAAAGAAAGAAATCTAGAAAGAATCCATCTAACAAGATGGCTCAATATGTTTCCGGTCTTCAACTTTAAATTTATTTTCTAACATTGATCCCTTCTTGGGCATTCCATGCAGTTCAACATGTTTCTCTGGCTCCCCAGAGCCATATCTTATTCCTTAGAGAACTTGTTTCAGTGGGAACAACCAATAGTCGCTGGGTGCTAAATCAGGCGAAGATGTGGGTGGCGAAGCATTACGAAATGCAATTCTTGCCATGGACTTGTGCTTTGTCCCGATGAAAGATCACTTTTTATATAGCTTTTGCGGTTGTTTTTATTTAACAGCGGCTATTAATGATTTTGCATTTTTAGGGTGTAGTCGACTAATATTATTCACTAAGCATCCCTAAATACTGCACCTTAATCTTGCTGGACGTTTTTCTAGGTTGAAAGCATTCAGCTAATGATAGATTTAACTCTGGGGTATATTGATACATCCAGGTCATATATATTATCAGAATTACATTCCGTTTCTCCTGAAACAGAACCAAAGAACGCTCTTAAGCGTCAAAGTGTTTCTGCTATTAGCTCACTGTGAGCAAACGCGCCATATTTGTTTCAATAAATTTGTTGTTGTTGGCCTTAGATTTCTCTATTTTATTTAAATTCTTTGATCGGCCAAATTAATTGTCCGTTTATTTTTTTGGGTTTAAGTCAACACTTCAACATTTGGGAACTCAAAAAAGGGCAATAAAATGAACACGACTGCTTACCAGACCAAACCCATATAACGTTTTTATACTACCCCTTCAGAATTTTGTTTGATTTATCACGGTATTTTTCTCCCATCAAAAAACACCTGAAATAATATTCTTTTTATACCCTTGGAGAGGGTATATGGAAATTGCCCGGATGTTTGTAACGCACAGAAGGAAGCATCTCCGACCACATACCACAGTATATATTCTTGATCAGCATGACGAGCTGAGTTGTCCGTCTGTTTCTATGCTATCTCCTCCGTCAGTTTTAAAGCTTTCTTAACCAAACTTTGCACGAAGCCTTTTGGTACAAATACGCTGCACATTTGTCGGAGTTGGCCGGATCGGATGACTATAGCATATAGCTGCCATAGGAACGATCGGTTGAAAAAGTAGTTTTAGTGAGAAAAACTTTTTTGTTTTCAATGTTATCGCACCCAACTCACGTATTTTTAAGTTTTCTATAATTTCACATAATTTCCCTGAGATTTATCAAAATTCGGACAACTATATGGTTTTTGTTTTCAATGCTATCGCTCCCAAACTTTGTACAGATCAATATTATATACCACCACACATTTTTGTCAAGTTTGATTCAAATCGGATGACTATAGCATATAGCTGCCATAGGAACGATCGGTCCAAAATGTAGTTCTAGTGAGAAAAACTTTTTTGATGAATATATCGTATAGCCATATAACAAACTGGCAGCATATATCATGCTCCAAGGGTATATAAACTTCGGTACAGCCGAAGTTAGCTTCCCTCTTTTTTTGTCGTATTTAGCCGAATATTGCAAAGAGCGTCACAGAAAGAATTTCAACTCCAATAGTAATAATCTGCATTTAAACAAATGTCACAGCTCTTATGAAAGCTTGTTCTTCAAATGAACAATCAAAATTCTTTGGAACTTGTTCCACGTGTTGAACCATGCTTTAGTAAGAACTGCATTGCTAGAGAGTTACAGGTAATTACCCAATTGGTTGTATTACTAAAAAAAGACTCAAATACTGTTTAAGAACAGTATAGAACCAAAACAATATTAGAATCAGTTTGAAGTCAATCGTGAGAATCATATGGGCATTTCCAAAAAAGGTCCACCTGGGCCAAAAAAAATTAAAGTGGTTAAGAACACTATATTTGATCGAATTTTCATAGGGAAACAATCAAATTAAACTAATGTAAGCTAGTCTTACATTTACTAATAACCCAAATGGATATATTCGGTTTCACGGCCGTGCTAGCTCGATTTTTCTCATTTCGACATTTAATTTGCTTAATTTTTTGGTTAAAAGTGACTACAGATTACATGTACTTTCGTTATCTTAAATCTTTCTGATGGTACAAAGGGCTCTACAAGAATGCATAAGAAACTATGCCAATGCAAATAACTGTAAGTTTTTGCTTCGCATTATAGCAGAAACCACATAAATATGATGATGGAGAAAATGTCGCGTTCGACATGACACGTATCGACAGAGATAAACATTTTGTTTAAAAATGTACTCAAGATTTTTAAATCAAATAATATACATTTCAAAGAACTATTCATTCATATGATATTAAGATTATTTGGCTTAGTTATTGTGTTAGGTTTCGCTAAGCTTTGTCTTTATATAGCTACTCGCGAAAACCACTTCTGTATTTGTCACGTTCGAATAGCTTCCAATTTCGTCATTATTTTGGAAACCGAAATTCACTTGATATACACTTTAAAACTAATTAAAGTGCTTGCTAAGAGCTATATTATACAGTAAAAAACGAATTAAAAATTCGATTTAATTTGACTTTTTCAATTCAATTTCAATTTGTACGACGGTCACGGTTCGACAGAATGGAAATGCCCATATAAATATTTACCAAATTTAAAAATACCACTTCCCACTCACATCCCCCCACTTCCCACCCACTTACCGCCAACATCCCTTCCACATTTTATCACTACCTACCGAGTTTTAAGACAATCGGATGAAAAATAGTTATTTTGCTAGTTAAATTTTCCGGGCATTTTCATACCCCCATGGCGGATTTTCCGACATTGGAAAATCTCATTTGAAATTATTTCGCATTCTTTATTCCTTACAAACCGATTTTCAAACCAATCCGATGAAAAATAGTTATCTGCTCGCATAATTTTCCTGGAATTTTCCGACCGCTGGGTCAAATTTTCCAACATCGCAAAATCACATTTCAAATTATTTCGGATTATTTCGTTACAAACCGAGTTTTAAGTCAATCGGGTAAAAAAAAGTTGTTTGTAAGCAGAGTTTTTCACGAACTTTCCGGCCACATCTCAATTAATTTCACTTAATATCCTTGCAAACCGAGTTTCAAGCCAATCGGATGAAAAATATGTTTTTTCGAGCACAAATTTCAGGGAATTTTCACGCTTGGTAGGCGGATTTTCCGACATTGGAAAATCACATTTTAAATTAATTCGTATTGTATCCTTACGAACCAAGTTTCAAGCCAATCGGATGAAAAATAGTATTTTGCATGCTGAATTTTCGGCCATTTTCCTCTTGGACGGATTTTCCAAAATCTGGAAAACACGTGTCAAATTATTTCGCGTACTATGCTTACAAACCAAGTTTCAATTCAATCGGATGAAAAATAAAATACCCTAACCAGTTTTTCGACGCTTTTCCGGCTTTTCCAGGTGGAATTTTCCCAAACACTAATAGAAACTCGTGTCCAAATTTCAGCTTTCTATCTCTTACCGTTTAGGCTCTGCTATAATCGCCGATCAGTGAATCAGTCAGGACTCTCACTTTTATAGATATAGAGATTGAATTTCTAAAAAGCATTCAAAGTTGAAAATATTTATTATACCTCGTCGCTAGCGAAAGCGAGAAAAAAGATATTTAAGTGTTGGTTGTCGTAACACATAGCTTTCGCTGTACGATTCTTTAACTAATCGGATCAAAAGAAGCGTTTATCAGCAGACAAAGGCGCGTTGGCGGCAATATTGTTTTCGTCAGAAACAATATTGGCAGCCAATTGACATCTGGGGCCAGTTTTTCTTATATACACCTCTCGCTTGATTTCCTTACAATTTTTGATAAGCTCAACCAGCAGCGCAAATTGCCATTACATAATGGGTTACTCCTGCGTTACTTTGCCATCAGTATGAAGGAAATACCCATACAATCTGCATTACTTTGCCATAAACATGGCCGCTTTGTGGACGGAGTGCCAACAACCTGCATTTCTAGTAATAAAGGATGTATGCCAACTGTCATCGGACTCTCATTACGAATGCGTACATTATTTTTAAAATTGTAATGCAGAATGTTCGCAGTCTGATTGTTTTTGATTACTATCTCTCTAGCGAAAAGCAGCGATTGTAAAGCATTTTTTTTCGACAGGCGTAATGCATATTTTCGACAGAACACGTTGAGCTCTGCGCCGCTGGGTTCTTTCGCAATATTGGCAACCAATATCGAGAAGTTTACGACTGAAAGTGAACAGGCTTTTTGCTTTGATTAACTTTACTGATAACAATTCCAAAACAGATCATTAAAAATAACGAAACAATACATTTTGCGGTTTTAGTTCTATATAGAAAGTTTATAAATATGGACGCCTGTTCTGTGAACGAGCACAAATCAACTGCTCGGTTCACTTCTGGCTTTTACACCTGATTTTAAATGGGGTAATGGGAATCTAAACATATAAAAATGACTAATTATTTCTGAGCCTTTTGCTCAAAATGAAAATCACATTGAACGTTATATATAAAAACACTGAGCAATCTCATCAAAGAGTGAAAAACTGAGCAAATTGAAATATATTGAACAAATAACTTAACAAAGTTGCTCACTTACTGATTTTGTTCACTGGAATTAATTAGTTTACTTTAAAACAATTTTTTTTTCTTAATTTTTATTTAGCAATTCACACTGGGCATTTCATCGCTCTCAAAGCTGGGACCCATTGGTGCTGGACTGGAGGTTGGTCTCATTTTCTACTTGGGAGCCACCTCTGTGGTGGGTTTCTATAGCATGCCCTTTATGCGCAATGTACGTCCGAAAAGACGTCAAACATCGCTGCCACAATTAATGCTCAACTGTGGCTTCATGTTGGTTTTGTCGTCGGCCTTGCCCCTGCTAAGCAGGATAATAGGTAAGTACAGTTTGTAATACAACCCGTGAAATGAAAATTCTTAATAATTTCCCTTGATTTTAGGCATTACCAACTTTGATCTGCTGGGCGATTTTGGTGCCATCGAATGGTTGGGCAATTTTCAGATTGTGCTTCTCTACAATCTGGTTTTTGGCACCACCACAGCCTTGTGTCTGGCCAATAAGTTTACGGCCACAGTAAGACGTGAACTGCGCGCCCGGTTAGTGGAGAACTATGTGCTCTTTACTAACTACATGAGCTTCATCAACTGATATTTACAAAGGCGACGCGACAAAATGTCACCTAGTCAGCGGCAGCTGATGCGGCGTTTTGTCCAGTCGCCGTTTAAGAGCCTAACTAGTTTTTATGCCAAGTATCATAAACTTAGTCGCAATACCACCGCTAGTCGTCAGGCAAACGAAATGGACTGTTGAGAAGATGCTGATGGAGGTGGCCCAGGCGTCTAGTTATTTAATTATAAATGTAGTGCCCGCACACACACCCGATACATAAATGTGTTAAATTGTCGTGTAGTTGAGCAGAACTGATAACTGATATTTAAATGTTGCGCTGTTTATTGTTGTGCTTAATTGTTGTACTTTACAGAGTCACCGAGCATACGAATGTATGTTATAGATGGACCATAATGATCTATCAGATATATTTTCTATATGTGTATTCCCTGCGAATTTGTGCAACATAAAACTAAAGTCAACTGATTAGATTGAATAATTAGGCTAAAGTTTTTTTTAATTTGTTTTTAATCCGAGTCAAATGTTGTATTTACCATTTTACATTTTTTTGTCGTATTTATTTTTTCATAGTTTTAAACAATGTTCCTTAAATTCTTACATAAGCGTCTCATTTCATTTTACACACATACTCAACCCAAGCAAATGCATAATCCCATCAAAAACCTAAAAAAAAAAAAAAAAAATGTATGTGATACAATAATTATAAAATAAAAAATACATTTTAACAAAATTAATCCTCCATCGCATAGCTTGTTTCATTTTGCTGCATTTCGCTAAGAACTTCCTTTTTACAATTTTAATGAAGCAACTTGTATTTTTTATTGCAGCTTAACTTCGCTATTTTTGCTGGCCTGAAGCTGAAGTTCTCCAAATTCATATTTAAGGCTGAAATTATATATATATTAAATTGTCTGTGATTATATTTAAAATAAATACTTAAACTAAATTAGATTAATGGATATAAGCCGATAGCAAGAGTTCATTCATTTCAGTAGAACATCAGCATCATAACGGAAAAGTTAAGGCGGATAAGAAAAGAGAAGATATTGAAATTGACTTTGCAGTATGATAAAAAGGGCTCCTATAGAATGTGTTGTTTAACAAAAAAATTAACACCAAACGTCGATACCAAGGAATTGGAAATGTTAGAGCAAAGTAGGAACTTGATAAGGTGGTAGGGGAAGGATAAACTGTCATGAAAAATGTAAACCACCTAAAGAAAATACTAGATGCCTTGTTAATTACAATTCCAGTCTTAGATTCTGTATCGATGACCTCATAGGAGCTGTATTATATTAGAGCACGAGATGATCGGCAAGAGCGTGGAATCCAAAAGGAGAAGCGAAAAAGATGCGGATTAGTGTCGTGCCGAATTGGTTTGGGTTATCCGTTGAGATCGGTACAACTGAACGAAGGGGGGCTCAATGTTAAAAAATATTGATACATGGATTTCGTTGTCAAAAAGAGAAAAATTAAAATATTCATTAGCGTCATCAATTTAAAATAATGTACCGTTCCGAACCCAAATTTTATATCGAGTTCTTAAGAAAAAATAAGCAAACTAACTTCGGCTCGATCAATGTTTATATACATGCATGTAAATATGTACGCCCGACTGACTGACATATTATCAACCCACAGCCAACACTGCGAATCCTACAGATCTATGATTTGGCATAGACCTTCGTTTAGTTATGCAGGCGTGTACTAAGAAAGAAAATTTTGGAAAATTTGTCCGCGAAATGGGCCAAAAGCCAAAGAAAAGTTTTTATAGAACACATAACATGATAAGCCGTTTTTGCTAAGAGCGCGAGAGAGAGTGATTGACTATCTGAGTGACAGTATGTGCTGTGTGCGTGTATTTGTGTGTTTTTTTTTGTTGTTCAAAAATAAAATAAAAACAAATAGCGAATTGCCTGATCCAATAAAATAAAATCGTATAGCAAATACTAAACACATCGATAGCTTTAAACATTTGTTGACCTTATTTCAAAACAATGAAGTTGAATTTTCACAAAACTAGCAGCCAAAAAATGTACATATGTATGTGCATACATATCGCTCACTTACTTCAATACTGACATAACTCAAATTAAAATGCTCATTAATATGATGTTTTAACTAAAAGCCGAAGTATGTTTGAGCCATATCGACTGCAGGACAACTGAGTTATGACGCTCTTGCAATAAAATGTAAATTAACCTGTAAAATTATATTTCGACATATTTTGATCTCACGTGAAAAGTATAAGAGATATCAATATGAACATTTTGACAAAAGTAGCACAAAAGCAAAATTTTGCATCATCAAGTCAAAAATCGTACTTTTTGAGTTATGCCAGGCTTGAAGTAAGTGAGCGATATGTAGCCAAAGAAATGTAAGGAAACTCAGGCAATATTTTGGACTAAGCTGTTTTGCTAAGAGCAAAAAGGGCATACGAAATGAAGTTTTCTAGAGGGCGGCGGGGGTGGTAGGGCAAAGTGCAGCTCCCCCAATTTAAAAGTATCGGAGGAAGAGATCGTCCCACACTCTGATGTAATGATTTTTGTTACGCATACCCTCTACATTTTTTACTATTAAGTCAAAGCAGTTATAAATAAAATTTTAAGTAGGTAAGACCATGGTGAAACTATAATAAGGTGTTCTATTCCGCATTCCTGCTCTCTTTTGAAGTGCTTATTTTTGTCAGTAAGCATTGAAATTTTGAGGTGAGCAGTCATGCTGCGGAGAAATTTTTGATTATTATTTTATTTTTTTTATTTCGTATTTCTATATTTGTGTTTTTTTAGAAAATGTCTGAGCAATATTGTCATTTATGCCGCGCTCTCTGCTCTTTTTAAAATTTAGACACTTCGCCACAGCGGAAAAGAAGACCTTATTATAGTTTTGCCATGGGTAAGACCACTGCAACCCGTGCCGACTTACATTGATACATGTCAGCACTTGCTCTCTGAGACTGACGCGACCTAACGTGTCGATGTGCTTTTGATTACTTGTTATTTGGTTATAGCAAAGACTATATGATATAAAGACGCAAGACTTCACCTTTAAATTCTGATCCGAAAATTTTAAAGCAGCGAACAAGCGCGCTCAAAACATCATAAA
This sequence comes from Lordiphosa stackelbergi, assembly GCA_018904235.1. NCBI lineage: Eukaryota > Metazoa > Arthropoda > Insecta > Diptera > Drosophilidae > Lordiphosa > Lordiphosa stackelbergi. The sequence continues at coordinate 106,153 of JAEIFU010000309.1, read as the reverse complement.
TGTTGTTTTCAATCAGTCAACAAATTACGAAGTTATAAAAGTGGTATTAAGCAATATAAATTAAATTCTTAGTTCCTCCTGTAGTAAGTCATAACAAATTTGGGGGATGGGAAAGAGTGGAGAGCGGTGGCAGATGGAAAGGAGGGTGGTGAGTTGGTGAAGAGGGGGTGGGGAAAAACGGGAAAGCCAATTTAAATTGAATTTTTATTGAAGAGTGCTGATGCTGCTCTGAAATGCACAGTCTTGTTATAATATCGCTAGACCCGAAATTCACTATGTGGTCGTGCGGGAGAGGTATGTTTTCAGCATCCACTTGACTGGCAGGGACGAACATATAATTCCGGAATTGTCGAGCGCCTAGAAAATTTGGTTTGGTCCCTTAAGACGGGATGACGGGGAACTCGAATCTTTAAATTTTGGACGCGGACAAAGTCGCGGCGGGTTCAGCTAGTAATTTATATACATAACGATTTTAAATGATTTTATTTTAACAATTCAATTTCGCTCTACCATTGGAAAAAAAGTTTTTCTCACTAGAACTACTCTTCGAACGATCGTTCCTATGGTTAGCTATATGCTATAGTCATCCGATTTGCATCAAACTTATCAGAATTAGTTATCAAAACTAATGAAACCATTTAATATTAACAAATATCAATAAATATTAAGATTTTGTTTCGGACCTATCTTTTTCAGTTCTAGGCGCTTATACTGTAAAGTTGTCAGATTTTTATCAAGATTGGTGGAATTGGTTTGTTGACGTTTGCATTATTGAAAACACACAAGTTTTTCTCACTAAAACTACTTTTTCGACTACTTTTTCGACCATAGTAATCCGATCCGGCCGGTTCCGACAAATGTGCAGCGTATTTGTACTAAAAGACTTCGTGCAAAATTTTGTTAAGATAGCTTTAAAACTGACGGAGGAAGCTGTTCGCGCTCGCGCCTAAAAACGCTTTGGTATCAAATAGACGACTAACAAAAATTACTGCATTTCTTTTAAGAATGTGTACTTTACCCTATAGCAGAGATGGGCATGCACACATATCGTCACACTTTTCACACGCACACAAGCCCAATTTGCGTGCACAACATTCGTGTTCTATAAATAGCTTTCAATGCTTATAGCGTACGTGTGATTTTATGCAATGCACGTGTGCATAGGAACGTCGCGACGCGCCCATCTCTGCCCTATAGTAAACAAGGTAGGTTCTGAAATTATGAAATTCTATTACAAAAAAATAAATATTTTTTGCAGAAGCTGCTAAAGACAATCTGACCCAAAAATTTACCATTATTTAATAATTTTCATACCTAAAGTCACATGTCTAAAACATATCCAAAGCTAATGACCAAAGAGCAAAGATTTCCTTTATTTCCGAGTAGTTTTTTCTCTGCTGAAAGAAGAAAATTGCCCTTGACATGAAAAATCAAAAGTATCAAAAGTAAGTAATAGACAAAATAATCATAAAGAGTTAGTTTAGAAGTCAAGGGCGGCCTACTACCTTAACCAACCTAACTTCCAAGTCCATATCTAAACTTATTATACTCTCGGGCATTTTCTATGGTTTGAGTAGATTTGATTCATAGAACTTAATCTATTTACACTCTTAACAACTCTTAACAAAATATACGAAAAAATATCAGCTGATGCTTTTGCACAAACTTTCCAACAAAAGAATCAAGTGAACGGTCTAAATATGTTGAAGAATAACCAGGGACCGTAACGATTATGAGTTCTATTTTAAAAATCTATCTTTAATGATTAATTTTTGATTTTTATTTTATTCCTCAAAAAATAATGATTAAACTTGATTTTTATATATAAAACTCAGGAAATAATCATTATGAGTTGAGTAATATAAATAGAAATCAAAAATAATGATTACTGTCCGAGTTTTATTTTTTTTTCTCAAAAATATTACTCAAACACCGATTACGGCTAGTGCATAAGGAATTGTAGCAAGTTTGATGGATGTACCTAGTAAGGGGACCAAATTGAATAAGATCCACATTCAAATTTTCAATAAAAGGTACATTACATTGCGGTTTTTTTAAATTTAAATTTTTGTTATTACACATTGCTACAAAATTAACAAAATTGTAACAACCTAGCCTAATAACCAGCTGTAGAGCGGGTCGCGTATAGGACTCCCAAATTCTTGGCTTTCCTCGGGAACCCCCAAAACTGAAGATATGGCCCAAAAAACGTTTATTGCTCATTTGGCTCTCTTTATTTGAAATAACTCAGTTGTACATGGGTGATTTTTATAAACTGTGGCTGGAGCTGAAACTGCAGTCAGTGCAACAAAAGATGGTCATAGCCTTATATTGTATAACTGCATTAAGAAAAGGGAAGAGGCCTTGATAAGTAACCCCGTTGTCGTTTGCAGCATCTATTTAGATCCGAGAATTAGACGGGTATTGTTGCAAAATCCACCAAGCCTAATTGTTGCTAGAGCACACCTTAAGAAACTGATGTTAAAAATATACAATTTGGAACTCATTGTAATTGAATATTCATAAATCTTGTGGTAAACCATAATGTATAAAGCATATCCAATTTTTTTTATTGCAAAGAGTCTTCCAATGCAAGCGGAAGTATCTACGTCGACTGTAGGAGAGACTGCTGAGGTTCAACCTCACTCAGCCCTGGACGAGTTCCTCAATTCCATTGAGGTAGCATCGGAGGACGGAGAGCACAATGAAGATCCTAATGAAAAAATAAAGAAAGCTTATAGCGAGATCGATAACTACAATCCCAAACCTGTTGATACCAACTTCAACTTAATGGAGAACTGGGAGGGCAAAAAGTTGGACTATCCGAATGTATACCAGCTGGCCAAAGTGGTACATTCCGTTTCAGCAACGCAAGTAAGTGTGTAAATTGGTTTTATCGGATCTGAGAGGTTATCTCTCATCGGACTCGCTGCAAAAACTGTTATTTGTAAAGTTAAATAATTAAAAAACTTTAATTTTTGGAAAACCGCACTGTAAAATACCTTTAATGGAAATCTTGAATGTGGATCTTATTCAATTTGGTCTCCTTACTAGGTACATCCATCAAACTTGATACAATTCCTTATGCACTAGCCGTAATCGGTGTTTAAGTAATATTTTTGAGCAAAACAAAATAAAACTCGGACAGTAATCATTATTTTTGATTTCTATTTATATTACTCAACTTATAATGATTATTTTCTGAGTTTTATATATAAAAATCAAAATATAATCATTAACCAAATGTTTTAAATGTTCTAAATACAAAAGCTGACGGCACACTGAAAGCTAGTTATTTTCCACGATTTTATTCCCATATTTGTATAATTTCACGATATATTTAAACCTATTTATGTTAATTTATTGAATAAAATCGCACACACTACTACTACTAATCATTAACCATTGAGCAATAAAATAAAAATCAAAAAGATAAATCTCATTGCAGAATTGAATAGATTCAATTTTTTTATGAGGGAACTCCAAGTTAATGATTTTTTTGGATGATAAATTTGCAAATAATCATTATTTTCGGTCCCTGAGAATAACTAGTTCCTGAAAACTAGTTCAAAAGTCAACTAGTGCACAGGCATGTCTCGTTCTCTGCAGTGTGACCATAAGCGGCAAACATAAGAATGCCACAAGGTGTTACCGTTTTATGAAGTAGAAAAAAATTAGTGCCACCGCATTTGATTATTTTTGGTGGCGTCGGCGTCGGCTTTAGAAAAAAACGAAAATTTGTTAATTTTACTTCAACTCAAATAGCAGAACAATGCTAAGTCGCAAGCGACGGGCCAGCTCCATTTCGAGTCGACAAGATGATGATCCCATGCTGATGGACGACTCAACGCCAGAGCAGTCTCCTGTACAGGTGACACAGCAAGCGGCGGGTTTGGTTGGGGCACAATCGGCGCGAAAAAAACGCCGTCTGGATCCAACGGAGTTGTGCCAGCAGCTTTACGACTCGATACGGAACATTAAGAAAGAGGATGGTGCCATGCTGTGTGACACGTTTATACGAGCACCGAAGCGACGCCAAGAGCCCTCCTACTATGACGTGGTGGTCAATCCCATCGATTTGCTAAAAGTGCAGCAGAAACTTAAGACAGACTCTTACGAAGATTTAGATGATATGATGACAGACCTGGAGTTGCTTATAGGCAACGCCAAGGCCTTCTACAAACCAGATACGAGTGAGCATCAGGATGCACTGGCACTGTGGCAGCATATACAGACGAATCGTCAGCGCATACAGGAGGCCAATGGCATAGTGGCTGTACCGGGGGCAACGGGCACAACGACAACGGCGGAAGAGGAGCCACGCAGCAAGCGTAACTCGAGGAATGTACGACGATTAACGACCAGCACCGAACCAGGTGGCGATCTGGAAGATGATTACAATCCATACGAGGAACTCTTCGCCTCAATTATGACAGCCACCGATCCTGTGGGCGATCGGGCCATGCATCGCATGTTCCAATTGCTGCCCTCCAAAAAGGTCTATCCGGACTATTATGATGTAATTGAGCATCCCATTGATTTGCGTCTAATTGCCACAAAAATACAAATGAATGCCTACTCTTCGCTGCTGGAAATGGAACGGGATTTGTTGCAGATGACCAAAAATGCCTGCCTGTTCAATGAGCCTGGCTCGCAGATCTACAAGGATGCCAAGACGCTGAAGCGCATCTTTTCGCAGCGGCGGATTGAGCTGGAGACGGGCAAGGCCGGTAAGCTGGCCAAGCGTATCAAGAGCCTATCCAGTGCGGCCATTGCAGGTAAAAGTGGGAAAAATTACTTTTAAAATTTCTGTTTCAGTATGAATTTTTCTTTTCTGCAGCGCTCAAGGAGGAGGTTGACAGTTCCGATGATGAGGAGACAAGTAAACGAGGCGAGGGTCCCATGTGGGCACTGTTCGACCGTTTGTATAATGCACCTGGCACTGCCGATCATCCCGGCATAACCGGTCCACCGTTGGGCAACTCTTTGTGGAAACTGCCGGTGCGTCGCTTTCATCCCGAATACTTTGAGCTGATCAAACGACCCATCTCGATGAGCCAAATCCATACCAAGCTAAAGAAGGGCGACTATGCCAATATCAGTGATTTGACCGCAGATCTTTATCTAATGCTGGACAATGCCAAGAAGGCGTTCCCAGCCACACATCGCACGCACAAGGATGCCCTGAAAATGTTGAAACTCATGAATGCCAAACTGGTGGAGGAATCACTGGAGGAGACCAGCGATATAGAGGACGACGAGGCTGAGGATCAAGAGACAGAAAGTGAAACTTTTACGGCCAGCGTGCAGCCGGAGAAACGTAAGCCGGGCAGGCCGCGTGTCAACTCCAACTCAAATAACTCCAATTCTGCGCACACGCCCAGCAATTCCAATTCACCCAAATCCAATCGCACTGCCATCAATGCGGCCATCAAGAAAAAGATTTTGTCCATTCAGAAATATTTGGTCGATTTTTCTGTAGGCAACCGCAGGCCCATCGAGATGTTCATGGAGAAACCGCCGCGTAAGATTTACCCCGACTACTACGACATCATACAGAATCCCATTGATATGAACACAATTGAGCATAATGTGAGGACAGATCGCTATGCCACCGTGGAGAACGTAGTCTCCGACTACCGCCTCATGTTCTCCAACTGTCGGCAATACAACGAGGAGGGTTCCAACATCTATGAAGATGCCAATGCCCTGGAGCGTGCCCTTAACGAAAAGCTCAAAGAATTTCCCGGCCTGTCGGAGGTGAAAAAGCCGCTGCAGAAGTACACGAAGCTGGGACGAAAACCAAAGACCGCTCTGGTGGCCGATCGTCTTTGGCAATTCTATGAGACCCTTCGCGAGTATCAAGAGCCCAAGGGTAAGCGCCAGCTTTCCCTGATCTTTACCAAGCTGCCGTCGAAAAATGAATATCCCGATTACTATGACATTATCAAGGAACCGATGGATATGGAACGCATAGCCCAGAAGCTAAAGCAGGCTGTGTACGAGAGTGTGGATGAGTTGGCAGCTGATTTTCTGCTCATGCTGGAGAATGCTTGCAAATACAATGAACCCGACTCGCAGATCTATAAGGATGCCCTGGTTCTGCAGCAATTGACGTTGCAATTGAAGCAACAGTTGCGCACAGAGCAAAATGCTCTACCCGATGTGCCGCTGGCTGTGCAGGAATTGTTTCTTTCACTGTTCACCACATTGTACAATCATCAGGATGAGGAGGGACGCTGTTATTCCGATTCGTTGGCTGAATTGCCCGAGTACGATGAGCTGGGCGAGGGTGCCAAGGTACGTGGCATTTCGTTGGATTTGGTCAAGCGGCGGCTGGACAAAGGAGCCTATAAGCGTTTGGATATCTATCAGGAGGATATCTTTAGCTGCATGGAAAGGGCACGTAAACTATCGCGCACCGACTCGGATATATTTCAGGTAAGAATTCAGACGAGATTATTTTTAAAGCAAATTAAGTCCCTTTCTACTGCGTCCTACAGGACTCCATTGAGCTGCAAACTTACTTCATACGCAAACGTGATGAGCTTTGCAAGGACACTCTAAGTTCGCCAGCTCTAAATTTTACCCTGGAGCGTCTTTTGGCCGATGTTGAGATAATGCGACAGCAAAAACTGCAACAGGAGGAGCAAGATTTGGAACAGGAAAAGGACAAGGAGGATTTCAATGCGGTCAGCAAGGGCGAAAGCATGACAATCAATCAACAGGTCTATTCTGCTGGAGATTTTGTGTATGTTCAGATGCCAGAGAACAAAATTCCCACCATAGCCTGCATCGAAAGGCTGTGGACCTCGTCCACCAACGAGAAGCTAATGCAGGCTTCCATTTTTGTGCGCCCCCATGAGACCTATCATGTAACCACTCGCAAATTCCTCGAAAAGGAGGTTTTCAAAAGCACTCTCTCCCAGACCATCTCAATGGACAAGGTGCTGGGCATGTGCTATGTGTTGCATATTAAAGACTACATCAAATTAAGGCCAGAAAGGCTGCCCGAGAAGGATGTATTTGTGTGCGAATCACGTTACAGTTTGCAGGGACGCTGCTTCAAGAAGCTTAAGAACTGGCCACATGCTCGCGAGGGCGGCACGGTGAAATTTGTGCCACGCGAACAGCCGCTGGAGCTGAAGCGTGTAATGTCTGTGTTCAAGGAGCGCTTGGAGAAGCACAAGGGTGAACTGGAAGAGCTGAAACTGCAGGAGACGCTGGTGGAGAAGGAGAAACCAAATGTCCCCTGCGATCCGCCACCAAATGCAGAGGACAACAGTGTCTACTATCAGCAGTATAATACCATTTGCAGTGGTGCCATCAAAACGGGCGACTTTGTCTATGTGGCCACTCAAACGGGCAAGCAGTCGGTGGCCCAAGTTCAGCAGATTTGGGAGCAGAACGGAAAATCCTATTTTAAGGGACCCTGGCTATTGGCTCCCAGTGAGACAGCACCTGCTTTGGGCAAGCAATTCTTTCGCCAGGAGCTACTCCTGAGCGCCGTGGAGGAGGTTAGTCCCGTTGTGGGCATCGTTGGTCGTTGTGCCGTTTTGGAGTATGCCGAATTCATTGGCTCCCGTCCCACAGAGATAGCTGAGAGTGATGTCTACATCTGTGAGTCTGTCTACGATGAGCTGAAGAAGGCTTTGCGCAAATTGGTAGCCGGAAATATGCGCAAGTTCCAGCACAGCGCAGACGTCACCGAGGACGAAATCTTCTACTTCAAGACTCCAATCAAACCGGCCAAAGATGTCAAGAACGAGGCCAACGAGCTGGGTATGATAGAGGACTCCATGGATGGGGATACGCCGTCTCTAAGCTCGGATATAGTGGCCATGTCATCGCCAGCTCCGTCGGTGAACTCCACACCACTTACCTCCAAGGTAAAGGTCGCGAAATCGGCCAAGAAATCCCTCACCGGTTACATTCTCTACTCCAGCGAAGTGCGCAAGGGCATTTGCCAGAGCAATCCAGATGCCTCCTTTGGCGACATCTCTCGCATGGTGGGCAACGAATGGAAGAATCTCCCCTCCAGCGTCAAACAGAGCTGGGAGGATCGTGCCTGTCGTCAAAATGAAGAGACGGCAGCACTGCGTCGTGAGATGGATGATGCGCAGAACAGCGGCAGTCCACTGCCACAGAGCTCGACCAACGCCTCGGCTCCGGAGTCGTCGGGTCCGCCCCTAACCTTCGAGTGCGCTTGGGACAAGTGCGACTTTCAGTTCGAGGAGCTTTCCGATTGCACGGAGCACTGTCTGGCCGATCCCAATGGCCACATTCAGCGCCATCCACAAGCGGGCGTTGAACCAGAGTATGTCTGCCTGTGGCGTAATTGTCCGCGCATTAAAAAGTCCACGCAGGCCTTTCCCAATGTGCTGCGTCTCATTAAGCATGTGCGTGAGGTGCACTTGAGCAAATGTGGCAAACCGCTGCCCCTCACCGATCGCAACAAGAACTTTGTGCCGCGCAAACAGAAGCTAATGCCACAACTTGCGGGCACCGCTGTGTCCGTTCCATCTAACTCCAACCAGTCTCCGCGTGCTGATGGTGCGGTTCATCCACAACTTCAACATCAAACGATTGTACTCGGACCGCCGCCGGAACCGATGTTTGTTACCGTGCCACCGCGTAGCAATCGTGTCATCCACTCGGAGTCCTACATCAAGTACATCGAAAGCCTACAAACGGGCAGCCATCTCAATGTGTCAACCTGCAACACCAATTGGCGTAGATCCCTGACTCATGTGACGGCTGCTCAGGTTAATGGTAAGCTGCAGTTGCCCGAGCACTGGATTGGTCCCAATCTCCGTGACCGGGAGAATGTAGTACAGGCTCTGTGCCATCTACGCAACTTTATGCTCGACGATGTGCTGCAAATACGTCGCAATTGCAATTAGTTTCATAAGTTCATGAAGTCCAAAGTGTTTCGAGTTCAGTGTTTAATTAAGTCGAAAAACATTAATAAATTCTCCGTAAATTTGGGTTCCCCAACCCCGGTTTAGTTAATTCGGTGTGGGTATTTATTAACTAATTTTTTGACAAACATGCCGGGCGTTTATTAAAAATTTACCCGATAGCAAAAGCTCAACATTAATTGTGTGGATGCTACTGCAGAAAAACTTTGGTAGTTTAAAAGATTTGGAAATATTGTTTATTTTTCCCACCGTTCCAATATGTGTACCCTGCATATTTTTTAGAAACATATTTGTAATGAAGATTTCAGATTGTTGTTAATTAGAAGTGTTGGAAATTTTCGACTAACTTATTTTTGGACTGTTTACCGATAAAACAGTGTCCATTTTTGATTGTGCAGATTTCATACAATTAATATTAATTTGGCTTATTATATCCGGATAAGAATATTGCACATAGGTGGAGCATCATTCTCGAACAGACTTGGTTCTCTAAATTCTAACTTGTGGGACTACATATTGGTCAATGCTGAGTTGTTGTTTTTGATGGTTCGCCCTGCATTCTTGTTGATTCTTGTTTTCTGTAAACTGTAATAATTTCGCTAATATTGTCCCACATCTTAGGTTTCACAAAAAATCAGAATTAGCTGATGCCAAATTTGAGCCGAATTCGTACAATTTTGGAGCAGGTAAAATAGCCAGCATCCAGTGTAATATCACATATGTATACTGAAAGATGAGGAGGGTAAAGATTTCGGTTAGCTGCATTCACTTTTTCTCGTTCGCTCTATTTTTCTTTGTGCCCGTCAGCAACAGTGCGGCGCCATGTATGCATGTAAAATGTTCATTGTGAATACATCAAATAAATTTACGTCAGAGCCGACCATGCATAACTGAGTGTCAGAAAGAGAAGGGCATATTCTTTTTTTGCCCTCTCCATTTGACCAGAGCCGGCCAGCAATAGCTACCAGGGCCGAAGTCACTCATGTTTTTATGCAAACGCGAGCCGAACTTATGGTTGTGTGAATCGGTGAACACTGAATTGCATGTAAAAAGGCTGTAGTCTGGAGAGAGCTCTCTTGCTCACTACACACAAGCACACTATTCTGTCCTTTACATTTGCCGGCACTGATTAACGTTTATCGAAAGTTTTAGTAGAGGAAAACCGAAATTAACCCGTATATTTGTTTCTGTTTCGGTACTGATAACCGGTTATGGTAATAAAGGTTATACGGTTACGGTTATAAGAAACAATTTTTTTCGGTTACGGTTACGGTTGGAATTTTAAAGTGTTTTTAGCAGTTAAGAGTTACGGTTTCGGTTACGGTTTTAATCTCTGTTAAGATGCCCTTCGAAGTTTGTCCAATAGAACGACATCGTCAATGTTTCGACATCGACAAATGTTTTCAAAAATGGGAAAGGGTAAAAATAGGCAGAATTTAAAAATATTGTCCTGACTTTACTTGCTGCTACAGCTAACTCAGGTATCGAATCTAAACGGGCATTTTCAACACTTAAATTTGATCTAATGGATCTGAGAGAGCTAGAATAGATTTAATAGCGGCCTAGAAGATATAATGCTTTTAGCTTAAACTAAGAAGATCAAATGTTGTAAAATGTCTACAACTAATTTGACAACTAAATTACCTTACTAAAGTATAGAAATTACTTAAAGAAATAAGTATTTTTAAATGCTAAACTGTTCTTTTACAATCAAGTAACTGAGGTTCGAATTGAAAACCTTGGGTTCAGGGTTTTGAGAACCTGCCGCAAACCGAATCTTAGACTTTGAACGGGTTCGAACCCCCGACCGAACCTACTGCAACTTTAGAGTTTTGCAGCCTTATTTTGACCCAACTCTTTTTCACCAGTACCCATTTTGTTTTCGTTACTGGCGTAGCGGTTGGACCGGTAAAATGATGATACGATTATCCGTATACGTATTTCGAACGAAGAGATGCGATTTATCCATGCATCCATATGGGACTTAATTTTTAAGACTGTCCATTTCAGAAAGTGTGACTAGTCTGGCTCGCAGGTTGGCGTCAGCATGGTCCACGAGCTTGGTTCCAACAAGACACTACCGATATAACAGTGGAAACCATTTTTAATGACCATTTGGGCTACCATAAGCAATTTGCTAAACCCAAGAGACCACTCCGTGGACACCGTTTTGAATCGATGAAAGAGATGGAGCCCGAGCGAAGGAGGAATTGAAGACTATACCGGAAGCAGAGTTTGCAGCATGTTTTTAAAATTGTAAAAAACCTTGGCACAAGTGTCTACTTCAGGGGAATGAAATGAATTTATAATAATAAATAAAGATTTTTCCGTTTATAAATAAATTCTCAGTATTTTTTGCCACAGTAGTTTAGTAATCCGCATTATTTTTATATCCTGAAAGAATGGGAATTATCAAATGGTCGATAGTCTATTTATAAGCAGCACAGTAAAAATAGTTTATTTGCAGCAACGGCTGCAAGCGTGATGTGCAGCACTTCCGTTCATTTCCATGCCAAATAGGAATGCATTGTATTCAAAGAGACCGGTCTCGCGCTTTTCTATTTCACTGAACAAAAGTTTTGGTAAGCCAGAATCTTTTGGTTACTTGAAACTTACAATTGAGCCAAATTGCGTAAAAATCCCCCAAAACTAGTCTAGCAGCGGTGTCGCGAAATCTCTTCCAACCAAATTCCAACCCAAAACCAATTCTCGGTGTCACAGATATCAGTTTCGGTTGGTTTCAAATCTCTCTTATTTTGTTGGGAGATTTTGCTAAATTCACCAACCAAACAATTTCGATATGCAAAATTAGTTTTGGAAATGTGAACAACATTATTTTTCTGGATAAGTTGCATCAAATTAACTAAATATTTTATTTGTTTAAATATTAAAATTTGTGATTCAATAAAATCTCTCCTAATGCTGCGAAACAATTAAAACCTGCCAACCACAGCGCCCTCAAGTTATGGAGTCGCCATCTGTGTACCAACATTGGCACCAAGAAGGGCTTAGAGTTGTCAAGTTATATTTTATGATGAAAGGGCAACCCTGTTAACAGATTGGATAGAAATGTCCCATTAGCATGGACACAAACGTTCCAACTCAATTTTCATATAAGAAAACGAAATCTCTTGAAGTTCTGGGACACCGACGGATTTTTTCGAGCGTTTTGCAAACCAATCGAGGCCAAAATCTAGATATTTCTGTGACACCCCCGTAGTTGTTGCACTTAATTGTTGCACTTAGTAGTTGCACTTAGAACCGAAACTGTACCGGTACAATGTTTAGGTCCTTTTCGGTCTTTTCGGTTCTAAAAATATTGGTTCTCGGATAGCGGTACACAAAAAATGATAAATATCGGTTCCGGTACGGGTTCCGGTTCTAAGTTTTATTTGGTTCTTTTCGGTATACGGTTCCGGTTTGATTCCCTGGTTTAGATGTTGACTGGTGTGAAGTGGTCAGATGGACATTTAAAGATATGAGAGATGCTATAATGGTTCTGATCGAGGACCGGTTCCTTAACTCGCTAAATATTTGCCAACGACAACTCTAACTTGTTGCATCAAAAACTGAACGGGAGATGATTCATTTTCCGTTCCTTTCGGACTAGTTTCCAATATTTTTATTTAATAAACTCTCTAGTGCAAAAACTGGGCTCCCAGTTAGCGAGATAATGATTTTATCGGGTCGGGGTTAATAAAATTAGAAAGTACAGTTAATGGTCAGGTTCAAAGGACATTCAAAAATTAGAATTATAATGGCGCGAGGAGGCTCTAAAGTTTTTCGTATTTATCATAAGCCATGTTGTCATTTTTTATCCGGGCTGCAAACATTAATTTTTTTGGGAGCTCCGATTTGCGGGTTCGAACCAAAAATTTACCAATGGTTAATGTTTGACATTTTTAGGTGAAGTTTTTGGTTCAAACAAGACAACGAGAAAGTCTTCGTTCCATTTTAATACATATTTTAATCAACAACCAAATAAACAGGCTTTGCGATCTATGCATCAAACTTGCATACAGAACCTGCTCGCCGTTGAGTTTTATACAATCATATATTTGGCGCTCTGATTACACTTATGTTCGGGTGTTTTGTTTGTTAAGCTCAATAATGATTGATTAAAAGAAGTGAGAATCACCTCGTATGAATAAACTCTTGCAAACTCTGCTGAAAGATATGAAAAAAGAGAAAGAAAAAGGCCGCTTGGCTGGTCAACGCTGAGTTCAAACACATAAACGGTCGATCAAAAATCTATAACCCAACCGCTTGATCCGTTTGCCTGTATGAATTGAATATATTCAATGTTGAGTTTTGTTCATTGATTAAATAAATATGAGAAGAAACTATTGTGTATGAAGCAATCAAGATTATGGTGATTTTGGCAGTTCTCTGTTTCGAGCCTTGGTTTGGTAGAAATTATACCCAAATAGAAAATCAGTAAGCTTGTCAAGTATACAAAATAATATTCCGAATTTTATCATAAGTCTGTTTAGCTAAGACTTGAGTCGATGATGATTTAGAAAGATTGAAGTCTAAAATGATATATTTTTTTATATTTTGAAAGACATCCGCATCGGAGATAACTTTACAAATTGTCATCTTCTGAATGTGAGACTAAGGGGATTATTTAAGCTTTGCAGTCTATGAAAAATATTGAGTTTGAGTTTTTATTTTTGAGAATCATTTAGTAAACTTGAATCAACGATATAAAAATTAATGCTATAATGTGTGCCGACATTAACACTTATTCTATAGCTCTATCCAGACTCTGTCGCACTATATCGAACCGATAACCAAAAAAATCGCATGCCAGTAAGTAATCAGATTTTGGAAGGTCTAATTATTGTTAAACCGCACCGATAACTTGGGTTCGGCACAGTTTTAGGTTCCAATATTTTGTCACACTTGGTTCGGTTCCAAATTTGAACTCAATCCAAAAAAACATTCCCCCTGTCGTATAAGAAATTTTTTAGTTTAATTCTAAAATATATTAATTATACAAGAAAAATAAAATTATTTTTATTTTTGACTTTTTAGGTCCGGTCTACTTAAATCTTTAAGAGTTTCTTTGTCTAACATTTCTCATTAATTTACTTTTGTACAACAGATTAATTAAGATTAATGTACATAAGTATGTATATACAAACCTTGACACTGGTTATCAACATCTGTGGATGACGTCATGGCGCCTTTGGGTCTCCACTTTGTTTTGGCTTTTGTTTTGCTAAGCAAGTACTGACAACAAACCGGTTCCATTCCATGGCGTCCATAGTGTCACCCAGTTATTTTGCGGTGCTTATCTAATTTTGGACAATACTTCGGCTCTCTATTGCTCTCACTTTTGCTCTGGCGCTCTCTGTCAACAACACACACCAGAACCCGACACTAGCACTAGTCCAACCTCCGCTAGCCGAAATCAGTCGCTGTTTGTAGCTGGTGCCTTCAAGACCTAACTGGAAACAAAGAAAAGAATCTACCATGTCGGAAGGCGAGTCGAAATTTGGTTTCAAGGATATGGAGAAGGCGCTGGAGACTCTGAAGCTACTGGAGAGTCATGATATGCAATATCGTAAGCTGACAGTGCGTGGCCTATTGGGCCGTGCCAAGCGAGTGCTGACGAGTAAGTGTTTGACCCACTTTGAATGTTCTTTACCTAGTAATCCCTTTGGATATGCAGTGACCAAGGCTGAAGAGAAACTAAAGAATATCAATGATGCCATTGGTGTGTTTGAGCAATGGCTGGAGGAGAACGGCGGCGGGGCATCCAACAAGAATGCAAAGACTGATAACGAAGATAAGGTGGAAACTGTGCCTGGCCTGGGATTCAAGGATAAGGCAGCGGCAGAGGCGACACTAAGGTAAAGTGGAGGTGGCAATGCTAATTAGGCGACCTTCAGACGCAGTGCCATGATGTCATGTCACAGTTTTAGAGTGTTTAACGCAGACGGGTATTCGGCATTCTTAAAAATTTGATAGAGAGAAACGGCTAGCCCTGCTCTGTCACTCGCTTGGGTTGCTCTCCGTGTGGAGGCAATGCGGTTGGCAAGTATGGAATGTGTGTATATATGTAGGCATAAATACATATATATACATATGCATGTGTACACTTATACAGTCAATTTCCCTCGGTGGTGGGAAAATTTTGTGAAATTTTAATTAACTTTGAATTATTATTTTCTGTTCCAAATTTTATTGTCAAAAATACTTTTGGTGGGACTAGATTTCTTATTTAGGGTTCCTTTTAACTTTTGAAACTTTAAACCTTACTAGAAGGTGCCAAGTTTAGTTCAAAGTGCAATTGTTTATACGAAAATCTGTAGATTCAACACTAGTTAATCAAAATATCTCTTGAATCATAGGATCTGTGCAAAAACCGCACTAATTAAGCTAAAGTGAACAATTAGTTCCACTTTTGAACAGGTTCGGTAACAATATTGTGTATATATTATTATAAATTATATTATTCCCGCACAATATTGTTCTAGAACATTAGTGTTGATGCCACTGTTCATGCTGTTAAATTTATATTATATTAAGAATGGATCTACGTCTTTTGTTTATTTGTTAATATTGACTTGGATATAGATCACTGTTTCGAATCAGTTTAAAAGTACCCACAAGTAACATGGGTAGACATTTCGCTTCTTACACATACACGAGCCGAACGCATGCCGAGGCTGAGGCCAAGAGAGTAAACAGGCCTTCAGTCGCTGGCTAGCCAACAATGCGGTCAGATCGAATCTAGTTCACGGCGCACACCAATACACTCTCACTTGTTGGCCTTGCTCTTGTTGACAATCGCTGCTGTAAACTAGGGTTCCCCGAGAAGAGAGCGCGCTAACACACAGTGATGCATGTTTTCGGCAAGCATTCGGTGTGAATTGGCAAGGATGCTCGTCCCCCCGGGGGTATTGCTGGCGAACTTTGCTTTAAACGGCGTTAAGTTTTAATTGTTATTTCAAGAGAGGGAGCGACAAATACAAAGAACTTTTTTGGGGTGATTCCATTAACATGCGCTCTCTGCTTGTACAAGTAAAACAAGACAGCAAAGGTCTTGACATTTGTAGTTTGAACAAAGCATAAAAAAAATTTATTCAGTTAAATCTTCGAAACTTAAAAACTTCTGATTTTACCAATAATCGCTAGACAAAGATTTATGGGTGACGCGTTGATTTATGTGCCCATCGGTCATTCGGCTTCTGGTGTCAGAAACCACACTTTTTATAGCCGATGCCAATCGTTCCGATGGCATGGAGCTTCCCGGTGTAATAAGATATGACAATGCGCAGTTAGAAAGCACTGCGTCTTTCTTTGCAATCCAGAACTTAATAGGGTCCCGTTCCAGGGCAAACAACGGTAAATTCCAATTGTACTCCAATAATTTATTGTTCTGTCTTGGTGGTTGTTGAGATATCACCAAAAAATATCCGATATATCGCCTCCGAAAAATATTCGATAAAAATATTCTTCATTTTGGACAAAAATATCGATATTTCGATATATCGATAATATTTTCGACAACCCTAATTAGAATATGAAAATGAGTAACGCCATACGATTTTTTTGCACACGATTTTTTGGTGCTGGCTTTTCAACTTGCTTTTGGCTCTCTTGAAATTTTGTTCAAAAGCCAGAGAGAGAGCGCTCTAGAGCCAGCCGCTTTTTTGTACGCATACAGCGACAGCTGACGACTGTAAGTGTGCTCACGTATTTTCAAGCATTACTCACACAAGCAATGGCTTTCTATTTTTAGATTTTTACGCTCTCAACTTTGTGTGAGCGGAGAGAGCGCGATTTTCGTCGCCACCAAAAAAATAGCTGCATAGTGCAAAACCAATATATGGCCGTTCGACATCTTAGAGCAGCGATGGCCAGCGAGAGCGAGGCCAAAAAGTGAGAGTGTATTAGTGTGCGAAAATAAAGCTCCGTGAATCTGCTCGACCTGACCTTGAACTCTGTCGAGCGAATGACGCCTTTTGCTTTTTGGTCTCAGCTTTGACAAGCGCTCGGGTCGTGTACATGAGAATAGCGAAATGTTTTCGGCCCCGGGATGCCACCAAGGGCCATCGCTGTCTTAGAGATTATATTGGTCTTTGGTTGGAGACACTCGATATCTAGTGCGAAAACAGTACACTTGTATTTGCTGTGCATTATAAGAGAATAAGAAAATCGCAGATGACTTCGATAATTTTTTTTGAAGCTGCGCCCAGTGACACTTTGGGACTTATTTAAATTAATTTGCACCATAGAATATGAAATCAATTGACTCGATTTTGCATTAAAAACTTCATTAAGGACCGTTCTTAAACTTGATCTGCCCACCAAATTTTAATTTGGTTGATCTAACTCAAGGTGAACTTACTATACTCAGCACAGCTGCTCATTTTCGAGGGGGCCTTATTAATTGCACTCATTTTCTACAACATGTCTCTCAGAGCATCTGTCGAGAGGAACCAGTTGATGAACATGTGAGAGCACGTTGACATCCCCTTTGCTACTGAGAGTTTTTCAGCATTCCAATGGTACCCAAATAAGAGGCAGCCCAAGGTATACCAAACAAGGTAGTCGCACTCGCTCTCTCACAACTCCTTATATATTTGTCAAAGAGAGCGAGAGAGTAATAAATTTCAGTACAAAGCCTACTAAGCGACTAAGTAAAACACAAAAAATTCGTCCGCGGAGATGCTTTGCTTACAACAGTTGCTTACTGACTGAAATTTAACAAGTTGTCAAGAGAGCGCGAGAGCGAGTGCGCCTCAATTTTTCTGGCGCTAAACGATAGTGCTCAAAAAGATACTTCAAAGTGCCAGTAGTAAATTAGGGAGGGAGACGACCATAACCCAAATGTATCCAGAGAGAGCGAACAGCTGACCAAAAAGTATCTAGAAAGCGTAAATGAAAGCGAACAGCTAACAATTTTCTGACAGAAGCGGTGTCGACTGAGCAACCTTTCTCTCTAATATTCTTTGCTCCATGGAAGAACCTCCCGGTTATATCATCAGTAGACTTGACCCATTAACTGGAACTCAGCAGCTGCCTTATCATGTCAAGAGTGCTATAACTGGTTGGGAGTCCCAAGAGACCATAAGGGCAAAAAGCCTCACGACAATCAAGTCCAGAACAGTTTGTGTATGTGTGCTTAACCATTTAGCCTAACTGTATCAGTGAAAGAGATTTTCTTAGTTTCGTTTTGCATATGCTTTTGGTGTTTTTTTGCTCTTTCGATTTTTCATTGGAATTCCGTTTTTACTTTAATCTTGATGCAGGTGATTATTTGAATTTCAAGTTGGATTCGTACTTGAAATGATAATTTTCGGATCGAAACAAGCATTTTAGGATTGTTCCTGCCTTTACAATAAGGTACGACTCGTACTTAGAGTTTCAATCCGAAGGTCGAGATCAAATCAATCTTTTTGAGTTTGATCTAAGCTTCCCATGGTTTTTTTTGTGTATAAGCCACATCACACCAAAACTTCTTTTTAATCGAAAAATTATTTCCTTATGATGACTTTTACACATTATATAAATATATTTATACAATATGTTCCATTCTCTATCTTTTGTAGCATTTTGGCTGAACGCGATCCAGATTATCAAAGGCTGGCCATTAAAGGACTAATTGGCAGTTCCAAACGTGTCCTCTCCGGTACCAAAAACGAGGACAAAATCAATGCCATAAAGGAGGGTGTCCAAGTATTGGAAGATTTTCTGGAAAAGTTTGAGTCCGAGAATCGCATTAAGGACAATCGTGCTTATCTTGCCCATGCTGTGGCAATTAAGTTGCCTGAACCCAAACAGCAACTAGCTGCAGAGTTCCTATCGGCTTATGGCGGTGCCAAGGCCAAGGGCAACTATAAACATCTGCGCACCATGTATCCCAAAGAAGACGAAAGCACCAGTTGGGATATAGTGCGTAATCGTCAAATCGCCAAATTGTTGGACCAAATCAAAAGTGAGGATGCCAAATTATTTGACCCAGAGTCGGGTGCACCCACAGAGCTGCATTTACAGTTGATAAGCTGGGCCTACAGTCCACAGCCGGATAAGGTGAAATCCTATGTGGAGAAGTTAGCCAAGAAAACGCCAGAGAAACGCAAGAAGCAGGAGAGCAGCGATGAGTCCAGCAGTGAGTCGGAGGATGATGATGAAGCTGTTCCCAAGAAGAAAAAGAAGGAGGAATAACGAACAGGAAACGGTACATAGTGTATTTTTATTAACTCAACCTCAACGCAGACTACAGTTACAATGGTGGACACATGGGCTTATGCACATATATGTATTTAAATATATATAAATATGTTTAGTATGTATTTGTTTATATGTATATGCCGTTTGGAAGGCTTCGTTTAGATGAGGCTTGCGACTTCAACAAATAAACACTTAGTATTTGGTTTGGACATTTTTGCGGTGGCAACCAAAGAGGCGCAATTTAATGACTTCAAACAAACTTAATTAAACAAGACGCAAAAAAAAAAAATAAAACTTTATTAATGTATGTACTTGCAAAGCTAAAAATAAATACAAGTAAATGATTTCTTGTCAGTTCAAGATGATTCTCTCTGTACACATTTTTTGATTAATCCTTTCTATTATGAATTTGATCTAATTTAATCACAGCATTTAAAAGCCGAGTTAAAACATAGAATTGTGCCATCCGTCTATTTTTTTAACTCTAGAGTATGCTACAAAATGAAAATACAACAGTAATAAATCAAACAAGCAAGAGCGTTCCAGTCGAGTGGTCCGACTCCGAAATACCCTGTACAATTAAGACACACATACACACGCCCATAGGCCTAGCGCTCCACCCTCCCTTTTACAAGCAAAATTGTTTCGTGCATAACTTTGGTGTTTTTGGTCGGATCTTATTGCGCTTTTTAGAATGCATAAAAATAAAGCCTCTCTGGCTATTGAACATATATTCACATGAGAATCGAGTATATCGAATTCGGTAAGTGCTGACTTTTACTTACGCTCTCGTTTAGTCTGGTCTCAGGTATAACCGAAGACCAAAGAGTAATTCCAAAAGAAGTACAGTTATAGACTTGGACCACTCTTTCCTGAATAGAAAAACTTATATGTCTATTATCTAATGAAGATGCGTATAAAAATTAGATCTAAATTCGGTATATTACAAGTTCGTGAAGGACAAAATTGGAATCTGCAGAATTTAATCAAAATCCAAGTGGAATCGATAGTTCGAAAATGGAAAATCAAATCGAGCATACGTAGTACGTATTACGTACAGCCTAAACGGTAAGAGAAAGAGTCGGTAAGAGTACCCTTTACACGCTTTTTTAAAAATTTTTTATGTTTGCTTTAACATTCTATGGGTTCGTTCACTAACTAATTTGGTTTTTTTAGTGAAATTTAAACACGATTTTTTGATTGTGTAAAACATTTTATGAAATTATATATTCCCCATTTTGATCCAATACCTTTTGCCATCTTTCGGGCAAGAGATTGATTCCATGCTCATAAAATGTTTGATCCTTGCAGGCAAAAAAACTAGTCCAAGTTGTTTTTGACGTCCTGCTTTGAAGTGAAGGTTCAGAATTACATCATTTCTTAACAAAACCTTGTTTTTATTTTCACTTTCAGATATTTCCGTTCTCCAAAAATTTTTGCAATCATGGGCCTATGTTTTAACTTTTTGCCCAACTTTGAACCGGAATAAAACAACAATCGCGTTAACAACAACAACAACAAAAATATCTCAACATTATTTAACCGATTACCTATCAAATAAAAAAAGCGCGTGTTAATATCAATGGCTGTGGCTACACCACGTTAACTATTTTGTTTGAAATACTGATTAGGTTGAAGTTCGGTTTATTGGAGACGGCGTGTTGCCGGCAAGAATGAATGTCACAGAAATGCGGAGAGCTAAGTGTGTCTGTATGAGTTAAGCTAAGTTCAGACAATCAAATTAATTTGACAAAATAAGTTTGAATTGTGTGTGAACGCCACATTTATTTACAGTCAAACTCGTTTGACGACCGATTTGACGAGTTGGACAAATCAAGTTTTCGATAAGTTTGTGTGCTGTCTGAACGCAATGTGAACACTGTTTGTCCAACTGTTATCGCATTTGCCGAGTTTGATCTTGCAAGTCCAATGTAAGTACAAAGTTTGGCAAACTTGTGATGATTGTCCGAGTATTTTAATTGATAGGACTTTTGTAAATCAGTTTGGGGATCTAATTTGGATAAGAATTAGCATAATGGTGTAAGATAAAGTAAAATAATACAGTTTTGTTATTAAATTGTCAGGGCTTCATGGGTATAACTTAATTTTGGAATGCGTCCGATACCAATTATTCAAATAAAATTATGGGGGCAAATGATTCGGTAGATAATGTCGAAGAGTTCGAAGGCAAGTTTGTGGAAGCGGAGTTGCGGGAAAATGGAAAAATCTCCGAACCTAATGACAAACAAATGCGGCCAGAGCAAAGGGAAAATCCGGACATGGATTGGAGAAGGCGAAGTCTTGGAGATATTTCGGTGGGATGAATTTTGCTGGCATCGCAGAAGGGTTGCAGCTGAAATGAGCGTTTTGTTTTGCGCCTCTTAGTTTTGTCAACAATTAAATGCAAAAAATAAATACATTTTTTTGGTTCCATTTTTATCCAAGTCAGTTTTTGTGTAAATGTTACGCAGTTGGACAATTCCATTAGCAAGACATAAATTTTTGTATGTAAAATGTATCGCACCGAGTCGATAATTTGACGGCGGCTATCGACATACCACATTGGTTTCTGTGAAACACAAATTTACCGCACACCAAATTTCCGAGCCAAATTCAATTGAAACTTTCGACAAATTTCGATTAAAATTTCTTTGACGTCAAAACGCAGTCAAACGCCGCCATGACAGTTTGTGTAAATTAATTTGACTGTGTGAACTTAGCTTTAGGCTGCTTTCACACTGTTCGACACATGACCCATGATATCTAGTAGGCCCGCATTTCCCCATGAAATTCTATGAATTTGACAAGCTGTTCAAATTTAAAGCAGAACAAAAAGCAAGACTACTAGACTATCATGTGTCATGTGTCGAACAGTGTGAAGGCAAACTTAGAGATGGAAGATATATAAAAGGTATCGAGCATCGATAGTTGTTGGTGATGTGTGAATTAGTTAAGTGAAGTGGATCTGTGATTGGAGCTGGATCAACTGTGACTGGAACCACCACATGGACACAGTAGTGACGCCATCTATTGAGCAGTTTTGAAAATCCCTTAACTGTTTTGTTCAAAGCAAGTAATGGCGCCATTTATTGGTCAAGTTATGACCAAAAGAAAGTTCGCTACCGCAAAGCAGCAGCAGCGCTGCTACTGCAGGTACAGAGTATATTACAATTGGGCTTGGGCTTTCTTACTTGTTTTTTTAATAAACCTTTAAGAAAAAACAAATATATTTAACAAACAACAAACATAATTTTGACTGTTTATCCCATTTCTTTTCGTCCGTGACTCTAGTTTTTGAAATGCAAATTTAATGGCTAAATTTTTGTCGTTGACTCATCTAAACACAAACCTTCCATTACAAGTTCCTATTCCCACACCGCTCAAAAGTAAATTACATAATTTACAAAAGGCAGGGCCACGCCCACACTCTTGCCGCCCTAGTGATACTTATGCATTTCCCCATCATAATAGTCCGCCGTTGGGGATTTTTGCACGCGAAGCGCTTCGGTTGAGATTGCGCCCGGCGAGCTCTTGGCCAACGACAATGTCAGCTGATGTGGATCTCCTTTGCTCGAACCGCTGGCCAGGTGTCCATAGGCCATGTTGAATAGAGCATCCGGATCGCATACAAATCGGTAGACATAACGCTCTCCATTCACTTTTTGCATGATGCCCTTCTCGTAGTAATAGCGCAGACTCCGTGACAATTTGTCATAATTCATGGCCGGGCGATTCTTTTGTATACCCCAACGTCGTGCCACCTCCTCCGGTTCAATGAGCTTAAATTCCATGCCCCGACCCGTCCAGGCAATGCAGCTGGCACTGTATAGGATGGGATGGTAATCAAAAAGGAGATATCTTTATAGAAAATTTACTTACCTGGTGGTGGGCTCATCCAGTAGAGCCACAAGAAACTGCCATAACTGCAGTGAACCACGACGCTGGCTTATGGTCTGGCCATTGGTGCTAGTGGTGATGCCATTGCTGGCATAGAACTGATCCAAACGCAGATCCGAATCATTAGAGGTGGTCGAGTCCACCACATTGGGACGTAGGGGCGGTGGATAAGTAGATGAAATGGTGGCATTGTAGGGACCACTGTCGTACTTAAGATCCGTTTCTGCTGTGCTCGGGGACAGCTCACGATAGACGGTGGCATGAGGCTGAGTTGACGTCTGCTGTTGCTGGTGGGCAGCATAATGCGGAGGAGTGGAATATACCGCGGAGCTGGATATGACAGCGGTGGAACTAAATTTGAAGGCAGAGGCCGCATGTAATGGAGTTAAATGAGGATGTGGCTGATGCTGCTCCTGTGTGTGATGATGGATATGATGGGGATGTGGTTGCTGTTGAAGCTCATGATGTTGCTGCTGTTGGTGTTGCTGCTGCTGCTGCTGTTGTTGTTGCTGCTGTTGAGCTGCTGTGGTGGAATCGGCATGTTCAATTTTGGTGTTATGCGGAAAATGCTGACCCTGAGCAGAAGCCGAAACATCGTTGCAATAGACAGCGGCGGCGGCTGCAGCAGCTGCGGCAGCGGCAGCAGCAGCCGTTTCTGGAAGAGATCAGCAAGAGTTGAGTTGATGAGTAAAACTGAAATGAAAGCCGCTTTCATGCACATTTAAGCAACGCCCACCCCAAATCAACTGAAGGGATTGGGCGCTCATTACATATGGTATGATGGTATACCCTATAATAAAATTGTACAAACTTTAAACACTTCATTTATTTGTTACCATTCGTAGAATATTTTCAAGCTATAGTTTTTCTCCCACCACTACGCTTATGGATTCCATTCAGAGAAAGGTTTCCAGTGTTTCTTTCTGTTATTGGTCTAGGTTTTTGAGATTAAAAAATTTAGGCGCTGCACGTTCGATCGGCTGCCTTTTACATCTACTGGAGCCCGAATTCCTTCCCCCATCCCAAATTTTTTACCATCTGCATAAAAAAAACACTTTAGCCGTACATAGTCGACCGTACTACATCGGTTCTGGCTGGGATGCATAACGGTTCTTTACCGAACTCTTGAAACAAAGCGGATTCCATTTAAAACCAATGCAAGCTTTACTACAAGTCTACAATTGCAATCGGCCAAATCTTCGTAAGTAAGCTAAAGTGAATATTTTTCGAAATAAAAAGTTTGCAATTTTCACGGCCTTCTTTTAAATTTAAGCATTAAGCACTTTTTGAAACGTCAAGATGCCATCCTAAATATGTACCCTAAAAAAATTATATGTCCTGGTCTTATCTGTGTGCCAAATTTCATTCGAATCCGAATCTTATGAATAAAATGATTCATTATCAGCAGGATGATGGTCTCTCTCTGACACAAGACTCCAGTTAGTTTAAGCACTCTCACGGCAATTTCAAAATTAAAAACAATTAAAAACTGATTTTCAAAAAAGCCTACTGACATAAAATCAAGTTAGTTTGCTTGCTGAGAAAGTATAAAATATATTTCTTTCTTTTTAATTTATTTACGATTTCTTGCCCATCAATCAAGAATTTGGTTTATTGCCCTCGATAGAGGAAAGATCAACCTATTTATCTAAAATTTCACAAGCACTATTTCGTTAAAGATGGCTTTTTAATACATTTTTGAAAGTTGCCTTTTTAACAGAGCTCGCAAATAACTGTTAACCGTTTATCCCTTTGCGGTCTGCGCTCGAACATAACCGAAAAAACATGCACGCTTGCGAAACACTTTGTTTCGATTTGTTTTGGTTTTGTTGACTGTTCTCAGTTGAGCTATTCTAGTTGTGCTCATTCAATAACAACATACAGAGAGCGATCCGAGTGAGCGCTCGCACATTAACAGTCAGCAGATGAGCAAACAAATAAACGGCTCAACGTAAACGCTCTTTTTTGTTTGTTTGTGTTTGACTTGTGTGGCTCAGAAGCCTGAACGAACTCCTCATTCGCACACACACGCATACAAATGCAAATGACTTTTATTTTCTTCGCTCGCGTTCAAACGGTCTGCAAATGAGCAGAGCAAAAGGGCAACAATAAAATTGGTTATTCTCTGAGCGCAGACCGATATATTCAAGAGACGAGGTGAACGGTTCCTCTCTGAATCTTTGCTCAAAGGGTCCGTGTATAACAGTTATTTTTGGACAACGAAAAACGGTCAACAGTTATTGGCGAGCTCTGCTTTTTGGGCATTTTTACCAACTTTGACCATTGATATCTTAAAAATTTGACGT
The DNA here is from genome assembly GCA_018904235.1 of Lordiphosa stackelbergi. Classification (NCBI taxonomy): domain Eukaryota; kingdom Metazoa; phylum Arthropoda; class Insecta; order Diptera; family Drosophilidae; genus Lordiphosa; species Lordiphosa stackelbergi. The sequence goes on along the minus strand of JAEIFU010000309.1, from coordinate 80,841 downwards.
GCTAGAATTATTATGAAAATTGACTTTTACTCAGCTTGAAAGCCTCCCTCGAACGGTATCAACCTCATTCCCCTGCCCGAGATGACCCAATATTTGTTGAACTGTGTAATCTGAACTCAAATTTCCAATTTTTGTAAATTTCTCGATTTTTGGGACAGTTTAACCCCCACATATATTTACCCTCTAGTAAGCGCAATCTATCAAATCTTCATAATTATTTTAGTAATAAGAATATTTTGGAAATTTTGCGATTTTTGGTCCACGTAATAATTTTAGATCCCATGAAAATTTTGGAAATTTTGCGATTTGTTTGACCGTTTGAGCTACAACTCCTATTTACCGTTGGACCGTTTATTCTACTCCTCCTATATTTACCAGTCTACTATTTCCGTCTATCAAAACGTTCTAATAATCTTCGGTCTTTGATAATTTTTTAAATTTCGGAATATTTTAGTTCGTTTTTTAAATTTCGCGGTTTCAATTGCCATGATTCCAATCTTTATAATTCTTAGGTGCTTTAAGAATTGGCAAACAATTGATTTCCGTAGTATTGATGCAACATAATTTAATAAATTAATCCACTCCGCTTCAATTTTAATTTAATTTCACAGCAAACACTATTGTAAACGCAATCAAGTCAGAAAGTCGGTCAAGCCCGACTATAACATACTCTGTACCCGGAATAGGAGCTGAATGCAGCGCTGCCGCTGTGCTCACCTCTAAGTTTCTCTCTCTCTGTCTCTTGGTTGAATGAAATGCGGTGTTCGTTGCGGGTGCGGGGGAGGTTTTTTATACCCTTGGAGAGGGTATATTAAAATTGTCCGGATGTTTGTAACGCATAGAAGGAAGCATCTCCGACCACATAAAGTATATATATTCTTGATCAGTATGACGAGCTGAGTTGATATAACCATGTCCGTCTGTCCGTCTGTTTCTATGCTATCTCCTCCGTCAGTTTTAAAGCTATCTTAACCAAACTTTGCACGAAGTCTTTTGGTACAAATACGCTGCACATTTGTCGGAACCGGCCGGATCGGATGACTATAGCATATAGCTGCCATAGGAACGATCGGTTGATAAAGTAGTTCTAGTTAGAAAAACTTTTTTGTTTTCAATTCTATCGCTCCAAAACCTCGTATTTATGAGTTTTTTATGGGTTTACATAATTTCAACAAGTTTTATGCAAATCGGGCAACTATATAGCATAGCTGCCATACAAAAGATAGGTCTGAAAAAAGTTTTAGTATGAAAATCTTTTTTGTTTTCAATGCTATCGCAACCAAACTCGTTACTGATCAATATGATATGCTAACACATAATTCTGTCAAGTCTGATCCAAATCGGATGACTATAGCATATAGCTGCCATAGGAATGATCGGTCGAAAAAATAGTTTTAGTGAGAAAAACTTTTTTGTTTTCAATGGTAGCGTCTTTGTACGTTCCAGTTATAAATATTAGCAGTCTCAACACAATTTTAGAGAGTTTGATCAAAATCGGATGAATATATCGTATAGCTGCCATATAAAAAACTGGCAGAAATATATCATGCTCCAAGGGTATATAAACTTCGGTCGAGCCGAAGTTAGCTTTACTCTATTTTTTTTATTCTATTTTGCTCATAACTTGTGAACCATTCATCCGATCTATATAATTTCTGACTAATTATTTTTTGAAGATACGAATTATCTATCTACAAAACTATAGGAGATATAACGCTTTTTCTATATTGCGGGGGCGGGAGGGGGCGTGGCAAAAAATGAAAATAAACTTGATCTGCCTGCAAGTATAAGAAGCATTTGTTCCGTACACGTCAAATCTCTATCTTTTACCATCTCGGAGATCTGTTTGTACAGACAAACAGACGGACATGGCTATATCGACTTAGCTGTTGATGCTGATCAAGAATATATTTTCTTAAAAGGGTCGAAAATGATTCCTTCTCCCTGTTACATACTTTTGCACAAACTTAATAAAATCTATGTACCTTACAGAGTATTAAAAGCTACAAATCTGACTTCGGCAGAGACCAAACAACAAGTTGTGCGGTTTGTTGTTCAAGCTTTCGTTTGTTTCTTGTAACTGCTTATCTTTCGCGAAGTAAAATTCAAAATTTAATTTAATTTCATGGTTTTTATAACGTTCTTTCTCAATGCAAGGGTATTCAAGCTACGGCTTGTTATAAAAATAAGCCTTTCCTATTATTTTGTGATTTGTTTTGTGCTAAATGGCCAAGGTATTTAGCAGGCATAAATTATTTAACCAGAAACCCTCCCTTCCACCCCTTCCTATTCCCAGTCGCTGCAAAATGCTCAATATGCTGCAATTTGACGGGAAAACAAACTTACACCCCAACCGAGTTTGCTCTTTTCATTAGGTAAACCCGACGACTGCCTCATTCGCCCACTCAAAATCACATCAGCCAGCAAGGGCAAACGCGACTCGAGGCATTAAATATTCAGTAGATACCTTTGCATAATCCATGAGCAAGTGTCGACAAGTAAAAACATCATTGACGATAACAACGAGCGAGCATGAAAACCTGTTGGCTCCGTCAAGGGATACACCCATTTCCACCACTCCCCATCCCCCATTTCACTTCAGTGGCTTGTGATTGAGTCGCTTGTTTGACTGCATCCTTCGACCTCTGCCCCCGCACCCCACACACCGGATGCCAACTAACAGCAAAGTATCTATGCATTTGCTCTCAAAATTGAATTTCAAGCTTCAATTGGATTAGCGGTTACTAACACCGGCGATATGTCTTTTTTTTGTTATTGTAAATTATGCGAGCGATTTCTTGAAAAAATTGAGTTATTGGGCACGTAATTCCCCCCTCCCCCCCACACGCATATAATTTAAATAAATGATGAACAACAAATGCTGGGCATAAAAATAATTCGATATATTCTCATCATTTGCTTACCTTCGTCGCTCTTTTTCAAAATGCCCGCGGGTGGCGATGATGGAAATCTGCCGCAAGCACAAATTGATAAAAATTAAAAATACGAGTTAATATGGAACAAGAAATAAAAATGTTGAGGGACTTAAAGTTGCCTTGTCTTGTCAGCATGTGGCTATACCGCCAGAGCACTTACCTATAGCAATATGGATGCGGGTGTGGATGCGTCACAGCAGGTAAATCGAAAAATGTTGTTGATGTTCTTTCATGGCGTACGCCTTTGACATTCACTGCAGATACGGAAAATTCGAAGAAAAAACGTTTACTTTTCCAATGATTTTCTGTGGCTTTATGGCTTTTGTTAGATAATATTTCGCATTAACGCTCGCACCGGGATACCTTTGAGATTACATATTGAACTTGTCAAATGCATTGAAGATGAAAATGTCTAAGACGTTCAAGATTTGCGAAAAAATTTTATAAAATCAACTGCAGAAGGAAATATTTTTTAAAGGCATAGAAATATGACTTCATGTGCAATGTTAGGTAATAAATTTTAAGGTCGACTTGGGAGAATTAGTGATAAGCTTTTAAATCCAAGGGGGCAAGCTCATCCAGAAGGGAATTCCCTAGAACCGCTAGAACGTGATTTAAGACAAGATATATTGATGTTTATGTTGTAGCATTGCTGCAGATTACTTGTCAACCAATACCATCCCTGATTTAAAATATTCAAAAATCTTCTAGAGCACTTTTCCCAGGCTTTTTCGGATATGCCCTTCTTTTGTGAGAAGGCATAATTACCCCCAATTACAAGGACACTACAAATAATATGTACATACGAAAGGCTATAACATATAGTACATACCACAATGATTAGACTAGATAAGAAATATCTCATGAAAACTATTGTTTCATGTAATTTTAAGCAGTTGTAAATCTTTACGTTAGCATCCGTTGAATTAATAGGATTCTGTCAAATTAACATTTGTGGTATGCAACATAATAAGCCTGGTCTGCAGGACTGCAAACCGGTTCGGAGTTGAAACGCACCAAAATCGAAGTTCCCGAGAGTACTGAAAAAATCCAAAACAAAACTTTGACAATACATTACGTCAAATCCTGGAGAAGCCCAAAGAGAAAAACATCGAAAATCACCACCTTATTATCGATTACAAAGCCGCCTTCGATACACCGATAAAATCAAGGTTTTTTGAAGACCCTGTCTACCTTTGGTTTACCAGCTAACTACGTTCGACTTTGCATGATGACGTTGAAAAGCGCTCAAAGCTCCGTCAAAATAAGAACAAACCTTTCCGAGCCTTTTGATATCAAATGAGGTTTTAGACAGGGTCATACCTTATCGTACGACTTCTTTAATCTGCTAATGGAGTATATACTGCGCCAGTGCCCAAATGCCAACAGATCGGGCACCATCTTTAATAAGGATGTAATGCTACTCGGACATGCAGATGATATTGACTTTATCGGCAAAACCGAACGGGCGGTAAGCATGGCGTTTTCAGAGATTGAGAGGTAGTCGGAACTGATGGGCAATTTGTTACAATGGGAGAGTATAACTTTAAAGTTGTACAGGATTTCAGCCTGGAAATCCGAAGAAGAATTACGCTCGCAAACAGATGCTAGTACGAGCTCAATAGGGAGTTCAAGAGCAGAGACCTCGCTAGAAGAACGAAAATAGCGCTATACAAGTCGCTTATCATCCCAGTCCTGCAATATGGTGCAGAAGCATAAATATCACCAGCGGATAAAGCGGCGATTGGCGGTTTCGAGCGAAAAATTCTTCGAAGGATTTATGGACCTTTGAAAGTTGGCGAGAATTTTCGCATCCGAAAGAATGACCAACTGTATGAGCTCCATGGGACACTAGTCTAGTCCAGCGCATAAAGCAAAACCGGTTCCGCTGGCTAGGACATGTTAACCGTATGGATGAACAAGATAAAGCAAAAATGCAAAATACAAGAAGAATGCGAAAGAACTGGGACGAGGCAAGGTGGGACGACCACCTCTACGGTTGGAACGTCCAGGTGCTGAAAAATATTTCCAAGCTTGGTGTGAAAGCTCGCACGAAGCAGAAGCGACTGGCGGACATTAGTTGCAGCGGCCGAGACCGTCAAACGGTTGTGATGACCAATCAAGAAAAAGAAGAAAAAACTTGGACGAAGCAAATTCGATTTTACTGGCTGAACCCAATCCTAGCGTTCTGGGACTTCACCACCTGTGTAGGACCGTGTTTAATAAAATTCGGTCGGATCAACCTGTTCCGTAAACCTAAGTTCTAAGAGTATCGCGAGTTCAAACCACTGATCACCACTGAGATTAACACTCTAAGAAGAGAGCGTAGCCCAATATATCTAAAACTTTCGAACCTTTAAGTCTAAGTTCGAGGCTCGATTCGACCCACGGTTCAAAACCGCCTCGAAGGCCTTCTCAGGAACGATCCTTTCGCAGAGTTTCAGAGCCTTTAATATGAACGGAATAAACTTTTCTAGGCAGGGCTGCGAACCAAAGGAGTATGGTCGACTGTACAGCTGTCAAGAACCTCGCGGTTTTATCATCAGCAGGCTTTGCCTATCTTCTGCAATTTCTGAACGACCATCTTATGCCAGCATTGACTATGACTGCTTGGGAGCTCCAAAGGTAGCACAAAAGCAAAACAGAAATCTCCAAATTGACAGAAGACTTTGTGTATGTTCTCTCCCCCCGTTAACGCACTGTATATATTAAACACATTTGTGTCTTCCAGCAATCTTTCATTATTACTTACTCTATAGCTGGATAAAACAAATATATGAGTAGAAAAAGTGCTCTAGACTGATACTTGTGTTGCAGGAACAGCTAATACAACAATTGTGACATTGGTAATTTCTTAACAATTATAGTTTTTCTTAATTCTTTTATTTACCATTCTTAAAGGTTTTACCTAATAGTTCCTTTTGAATAATATAAAATTAAGCAAAATATTTCTTTGAAAGCTGTTTTTATTCCAAGGCTTAAAATTTGTGGGAAATGGGAATCTTGACATTTATAGCAGCATGAAAAAACTATAACAGAACATCTTTTTTGAACCGAACTCTTTAAATTTTTTCAATTTTTTGCTGCGGTTCAGGTTCGGTTCGCACTTGCCAAAAGTTCCTTAGTCTCCAACTCCCTGGTTCTAGTGTAGTTCAAAAAGTATAGAATTGTCAGGCCTTAACCGCAGACTCCAGGATTTTATTCCCAAAAATGAAACCCGTCGTCTATTGCTGCTCTAGTAACCATTTAAAAAGCCAGCACCAAATACGCTGACTTTTCGCATTTTACCATCCACGATTTCACAAATTCGCTACAAATCATCAAAATCTCATGTTTGAGCCCTTGGCACGCGTATTTCCTATATTATTCTAATAAAAAAATTCATGTGTAAAGTTTAAAAACTTAACAAAAAGCGAAACATAAACAATGCCCCAAGGCTGCAATGAGTATGCTTGGCCCCGCCCCACCCCTGAAAACTCATAATGAAAAGTTAATAAATAGCAAAAACAAACATAAAGTGAAGCTGCTACATCCCGAGGACATGGACACAGCCTTAGTGAACGCGGACGCTTACCATTGTACCTTGCGTTCAAATAACCCTCCGTCGAAGTGTCCAGGCCAAATTTGCCAATGGAAGCCGTCGGTGTGGGCGTTGTATACATAACCAGCTCATCGGCCAATTGCTGATGATGATGATGGTGATGATGGTGGGCATGGGCATACCAAGATGTTTCCCGTGAGAGATCTATTAGAAGATATTATAATAATGCGTCACAGTGGTATTAAAGCATATCTTAGAGCGTTGGACACCTACCATTGCACAGGGAGGCGGTGGCACTGGATACGTTCGAAATAGACGATGCCGATGCAACATTCATCAGAGCTGCCGTAACAATTGGAAGCGGTGGCGTTGAGCTTCCGCATGATGTTGATTTCTGACCAATGCAAATAGTCTCCATCAATGGATGACTCGCATCCAAATCATTGTCCTGACTGTGGCATTTCTTGCGTTCCACCTCCAAGTTCACGCAACTGGATGTTGTCGAGGATATGGCCTTACCCACCGCCGGCAACGTTGAACTGACACAGGAAACCACGGAATCTGTGGTTATGGTGGATATATTTGGTGCCCCGTGATACAGCCCGAGATGGTGATGGTGATGAGGGTGATGGGCATGCGAATGGGTGTGATCCAAGTGGGTAAGTGTCTGCTGTAGTTGCTCCAAGTGAGACTTCGCCTCACTGTAGTCGGTCTGTGAAGGAAATGAAAGCAGACACAGCAGGAAATTGTCTTGAGTTTTTGGTTAATTTTGTTTTTCTTTCTATTTTTGGCAAATTAGTTGTCAATTTACCCATCAATTTCGAGGGTTGGCATGACCTTAGGGCGGGGGAGAGTCAGACAAGGTATTCCCTCAACTTTAAAGCCACCTGCTGGGTGTTTTAGGAACAAATAAAACAAAACAAAAGACCACACGCCTTGTCACATTGACATACTCGTACTTGGGTCCAAGTGTCGACAAGTTGTTGTCAATTAGCTTAACAGCTTCTACTTCTGGTTAGGAGTAGACTTTCATATGTTCATATGTGTGGCCTCCATTAAGTAATGAGCCATTGTCACTTACATTGCGAAAATTGGCCAGAGTAGAACTGACACCGGCACCAACTGGACGACGCCGACATATGACAACAATGAAACTTTGCGGTTTATTGACATTTTCACATTTAATGAGCTACTGCACCGGGGCGCTAGCATGGGCATGGACGGGAACACTCTCACTTTGCTCAATTAAAGATGTGAGGGCACATTTCACTTTTTTATATTTGCTTAATTAGGGTTAAAGTTGAGCCAGCAATATTTTCTAAAATCTAAACCTAATAAAATATTAACGAAAAAAAATAGAGAAAAGCTAACTTCGGCTAAACCGAAGTTTATATACTCTAGAACTCACACCGGCACCAACTGAATACCTTGCAGCTCGTAAACTGTTAAAGGTTTTGAACTATTTTCATAGAAAGATTTCATTTTCTTTCTGTGGCGGTCCCAGTTCATTCTGCTTCAATCACAGTCCCAGTTCATCCAGCTACAGTCACAGATCCAGTTCATCTATCTGGTTCAAAGATCACTAACAACTATAGATGCTCAATACTCCCGCCTTTCTGAGTTACACTCACTCTTACCGGCAACACGCCGCACAGTGGCCGGTTTCGCTGATTTTGCGTTGCAAAAATCGTAACTTTTGAACGGAAAGAGATTTTTGAATAATTTCAAAGGTACGATGATAGAGAATTTCTGTAGCTTTAAAATTTTCATTGTAGGTCTACCGGGTGACTCAGAATCGGCTGTCGAAGTGAAAAGTTTAATATCCTGAAAATGTTGCATGCAATAATAAAAACATATTAATTTTTTTTAAACGTTTTATTAAAAACGAGAAAGGCAAAGCTAACTTCGTCTGTGCCAAAGTTTTGATACACTTGAAAAAGCTTGTTTCAACGGTTAGCGACTTTGACCAAACTTGGCAAATCAGCTTAATAACATTCAATATTACCCATTACCGTGTTTGAGAGCGGTAATATTGAGAACAAAACAGTTTTTTCTCACTAAAACCCATTTTCCGACCAAACATTTCTATGGCAGCTATAAGGGTATGATCCGGTCGGTTCCGACATATTAGCAGCGTGCAGTCAAAAGAAGACTCTGTGCAAAGTTTCAACTCGATAGCTTCAAAACTGAGGGACTAGTTCGCGTAGAAATAGACAGACGGACGGACAAAGCTTAATCGACTCAGCTCGTCGTCCTGATCAAGAATATATATACGTTTTGTGGTCGGAGATGATTCCTTCTATGCGTTGCAAACTTCTGGGCAAAATTATAATACACTTTTCAAGTGTATAACGATGTTGTGAAAAAACTAATTTTAAATTACTAAAAATATTTATTTCATTAAAATTTAGTCCTAACTAGGGAACGGTTAATTTTGCTTTAAAATGTTGTCAATATAGGTATAGATGAGATACGGGGATCAAAAATCCGTGTTTTCTTGAGGTCGAGATATTTTGCACGTGTTCGCATATGGGCATTTCCAAAAAAGGTCCACCAGGGCCAAAAAGTAAAGTGGTTAAAAAACACTATACTTGATCGAATTTTCATAGGGAAACAATCAAATTAAACTAATGTTACCTTTACTGATAACCCAAGATAGAATATATTCGGTTTCACGGCCGTGGTAGCGCGATTTTTACTCATTTTGACATTAAATTTGCTTAATTTTTGGAAAAAAGTGACTATAGATTATATGTACTTTCGCTATCTAAAATCTTTCTGATGGTAAAAAGGGCTATACAAGAATGCATAAAAAACCATGAGAAACTATGCTAATGCAATAAACTGTAAGTTTTTGCTTCGCATTATAGCAGAAACTACTAAACATGATGATGGAAAAAATGTCACGTTGACATGTCACGTATCGACAGAGATAAATATTTTTTTACAAAAAATGTACTCAAGATTTTTAAATCAAATAATATACATTTCAAATAACTATTGATTCATAAGATATTAAAACTATTTGGGTTTAGTTATTGTGTTAGGTTTCGCTAAACTTTGTCTTTATATAGCTGCTCGCGAAAACCACTTCTGTTTTTGTCACGTTCGAATAGCTTCCCATTTTGTCATTATTTTGGAAACCGAATTTCATTTGATACAAACTTTAACACTAATTAAAGTGTTTGCTAAGAGCTATATTATACAGTAAAAAACGAATTAAAAATTCGATTTATTTTGACTTTTTTTCATTTTCAAAGTGTACGACGGTCACGGTTCGACAGAATGGAAATGCCCATATCTAGATCTTTTGTAGTCCATGTTTTTAGATTTCTGTGCTTCTTCTGACAACTCTCGCATCGATAATAGTTGTCGTTGTATAAGCTGCTCACCAAGATCCAATATTTTATGGACAGTAGGAGTTAGTTTTTTCTCCGGATACTTTGCACGTAAAAGAGCCCTTGTATCTTTGGCATATTTTCCATATTTGCAAGCATCAACACTTTCGCCACAGCTTAAGACATTGAGAATGATCTTAAACCTTTTTATGACATCCAGATGAATTCCTGTTATTTGAGCAGTTGCCTCATCGTTATTTAAAAATCCTCCGAGCTGTGTTTCCATCATTTGTGTTTCCATAGCCCTGCTTAGGGCAGTCGACTCTTAGCCCGAGTCCGCCAAGAACTTGTGTTGTATATCCAATTTCCTTATACTTCTTATACTCCTTATGGGTATCTTTAATCCCAGTTTCTTTGGTTTTATGACACTACACGTGTTCAAAGGATGCAGGGCGCATTCCCATTCAGGATATGTGTACTTTAGCACAATGTTGTGATGTTGCGTTTACAGCTTGCTTAGAATTCACCTAAATACATATAGGGTGTTCACTTTGTTGAGCACATAATTTCTAAACTACTTGACAGCAAAATCCGGCACACATAAGAACAGTGCCGGCTGCCAGTACCTTTGTGACTGTGCTGTGTCCCCCAATCTTGGCTTTGCTAATGTTAGTGAGAGAGATTTCCTCCCGTTTGGTTTTTATACCTTCCCAAACGTGACATTTGAAACCCAAAAAATACAAAAATTTATCACTTTGAAAAAGTGTTCAACTTTGAACCACTGTAAAATCCAAAATTATTGAACAAATTCAATAAACCAAAGATTTTCGGGCTATCTGGGGTTCCCTTTATTAAATTAAATTAAAGCGGTCAAAAAAATCGACCATCAATTTTTGATTTTTGCAACGCCAAACCGGCCACTGTGCGCCTATAGTCATCCGATACGTCCGGCAAATCTGCAGCGTATTTATACCCAATGACTTTGTCCAAAGTTTGGTCACGAAAGCTTTAAAACTGAGGGAGGAGATATGGCCTTATCAACTTAGCTCTTCAAGAATATATATACTTTATGTGGTCGGAGATGCTTGCTTCTATGCGTTACAAACATCTGGAAAATTTCAATATACCCTCTACAAGGCTATACAACTATTTTTCTATATATTTTTCTTACTAAGACTTTCTGGCCTATCTTTTCTATGGCAGCCACTCTACCATATAGAAGACCAATTTTATATGATGTGGCTATATCAGCTCAGCTCGTCATTCTGATCAAATTAGTAAAAATCTCGACGTTTTGAAACATTTCTGAAAATAGATTCGTGTTCAGCACACGCAAATCATCCAGAATCACCACCAACCATTTAATATACCGGACCTTGTTGCCTGGTATAGTTATTTAACACCGTTTTCCTCTTTTGGTTTAAGTACTAGTAGTAGTAATTTTACAGCATAGTAAGGAACCCAAGTAGCGGTGTTGCCGTTTTGAAAACTGTCCTTCAATGATTTGTTACCGGAATCTTAAATACTGACTTATGAAACTAAATAGTGCCGACCAGTTTTCGCCATTAAGATAATTCATTATCTCGTGCAGTTGTAGATCAGCCTTGCCCAAATGAAGCAATCGGTGCTCCCTCAAAATGGGACAGACGTCGATGAAGTGTACAGTATTCTCTTTTTCCCTCAAATTGCACAGTGAACATGTATTGTCGTTGCCAACCATATAAGGAACAAAGTTTAATTCAAGAATCTCTCCTCTAGCCTTGAACATGGTGCGAATTTGACTTCTGACTGACCACTTTGAAGGTGTTTTTGAAATACAATATACTATATACACAATACACTAGATTTATTCTTGATCAGGGCGACTAGCTGAGTCGATTAGCTTTGTCCGTCCGTCTGTTTCTTCGCAAACTAGTGTCTCAGTTTTAAAGCTATCGAAGTTAATACATCGGAATCGATTATATCTGATTGTTATATTTTAAAGCTGCAATAGAAAACATCGGTTGGAAACTAGATCTTAGTGATATAAACTTTTTGGTATTCAATTTGATCGTTTTTAAACTCAGTGATTGTTGATTTAATTAGCTTTCAACCATATTCGCATAGTTTGGTAAAAATTGGATGACTATCTGTCAGAAATTAAACATAAAACATAGTTAGAAAAATTGTTTGATTTTAATGCTAGCGTTCTTAAACTCTGTGATTTTCAAAACCAGCATTGGCGAGAGTATATAAAGTAGGCCTCAGACAAAGTAAGCTTGGCCTTCTTGTTATTGTTTTAGTGTAGCGTGAGCGAAAAATTATTGCGAGAGATAGAAAGGGGTTCAAAAGAAATCGTTTTCGTTCGACTGAATCTTTTTTGTAAAAAGCAATTTAATATAGTTTGGTTACACCTCTTTTGGGCGTTTTCCGTTCTTTGTTCAGCTGATCCAAAAACTGTGTTTAATGCTTAATCTTTTTTAGCAGTGGTTTGTCTTTCGATTCGATAGAAATGAGTAACGAAAACAGAAGGTAAAGTTGGTGTAGGACAAGTCTAACATGTAAGTACATAAAAGCTATTTAGTAGTTCACCTTGAACCAGAGCATGAACGGTACCTTTTAAATTGTTGAATCCAGAACCAATTTCTATACCGAAACTCCCCTCTGAATACAAATCGAGCATGTTTACGTAGAACATGTTTACCCTTTTGTTTGGTAGTCGTGGAAGTAATTCGGAGTATTTATGATTTTCCTCTTACTTGGGATTTCTCTTTGTTACTGCATATCAAACATGTCCAAAGATTGTTTTTCCAAAAATTCATTTTTCAAACTAGAAAATAGAAAAATCACGTTTAAGGTTGTCTTTAAGCAAACACATCATTAAATTTAATCATTTAATTTCCAAAACCCAATTTCGTGCTCTCCTTTTTTTTTTAGATGGGACCTCTTGACATTTGAAAACTGGAACAACAAAACGATGCGCACTGGCGCATTTGAGAATCATTTGGGCGATAGTTACACCTAATTACATGTCTCTCAAGCTTAAAGAGCCAGTGGAAATAGCAACAGCAACAACATCGACACGTGGAAACGCAGAAAGCGGCAAGTTTGTCCACAGTTAGAAGTGTAGAATGGGCAGCTTTCTCCATCGAGAGATGCGTTATGTAAATGCGGCACATCAAACATGAAAGGTGGCATCTCTCACATCTGTTTTTGAGCTCAAGGCAGCAAAAACTTCCGCCATTTGTGTTAACAAATTTATGAAATTGCTAAAAATGCCAGGCGGTGGATGGGTGGGTCCGGTGCTTAAGAAGTGCAAGCGAGCGATTTGTCAAATCAAATTACCACAATTATTCAGTGTATGGTAACTGTCAAGCAGCGAAGCGTTGTCACCCTGCACGCGTGCGCCAGCAACTATCAATCAGGCTGTAAAAACCTCGAAGATTTGAAACCTTGTAACTGAAAAGTATGCTGTTTCTTGGTTCGGTTGGACTAACTTACACAACCGAAATTTTAATACTTAAGCTAAGGTCCCACAGGCAAATAATTTGCCCAAATTTTGATGAAAAATTTACTAAATATACCAACTTAGGAAACGTTGCGGCTATTTTTGATCAAATTGCTTACGTATGGAACCATAGTTTAGTTTTAATCTGTAATCATGGCTATTTAGAGACATTTTTATGAAAATTTGGTCAAATTATTTGCTTGTGGGACCATAGCTTTACACGATGTTTAGAGTAGTTTATGAAGGAAAATTACACTAAGGTAGATCCTGTGATTAGTGAGGGATGAAAGATCCAATAAGTGTAGTGTGAGCTCGAATGGCGATAGATGCCCATTGGAATCCCTTTTTCAGCCCGGGAGAACGAAAATTTAAAATCTGTTTTTGTACAGATTCGAGTCGGTTCTGATATTTTGGATAGTTTAGAGATCAGACACAAGAATTGGTCTGGCCAGAGAAACATATACTCGTTTGATGTCATAAGGGTCATAAAATTTCTCAGACCATCTTTTGATGAAGTCAGAAACTTCCATAAATTGCCTTCCCAAGTCGTAAATTTTATAGATGCGTTCCATTGACGGGCCATCAATTATAGGCATTTGACGATGCAATGTTAAATATTTATACTTCTCATTCTTGAGTGGCGAACTGTGGATCATGAACCAACTACACTATTTTACAGCCAAAATAACCCATTTTAACTGAAACAATTGTTTAGTGTAGTTTGGATTGGTTATCTTAAAATGGTTAAAAAGTTTTTCATGGCACCTTAAATAAAAGAAAAAAGAAAAGAAAAAGAAATGGATAAAGGAAAAAAAAGGAATCAAAACCCAAAAAAAAAAAAATAAAAAACATATAAAAACTAAAAAAACATAATATTCGTTTTTCCCCCCCCCTCTCCCCCCCGCCCCCCCCCCCCCCCCCCCCCCCCCCCCACAAACACAAAAAACAAAATGAAAAGATAAAAAAAAAAAATAAAAAAGAAAAAGAAAAAAATTATATTTTAAACAACAAAAAAAAAATTTTTTTTTTTCACCAACCCCCCCCCCCCCCCCCCACAAAACGCCCAAAAGTCAAAACAAAAAAATTTAAAAAAAATAAATTTCCAAACCTAAAAAAAAAAAAAAAAAAAAAAAAAAAAAAAAAAAAAAAAAAAAAAAAAAAAAAAAAAAAAAAGGAAAAAAAGTTAAAAAAAAAAAATAAAACCCAACCCCCCCCCCCCAAAAAAAAAAAAAAATTTTTTGTTTTTTGAAGGAAAAAAAAAAAAAACAAAAACGATAAAAAATTTTTTTTTATTTAAAAGGGGAATAAAGTAGTTGAGAGCAGCCTCTAAAACTTAAGCTCTTTTTTAAATTACATTTAAGCCATATCTCACTTGCGAAATCAGTCAGAAGTCAAGATGAATCATGAATTAGGTAATTGAATTGTCAATAATCGCACAAAACACTTTTTAAATCGTCCAAAACGCAATAAATTTCATTTCCAAACGCTAAACTTAAAAGACCTATCCGTGGGCACCATTTTGAATCGATAGAAGCCGAAATAAAAGGAGAATTTGAAGATACAAGTGTAATGAATCCGGATATGAAATTACAAGCATAAATAAAGATTTTTTGCTTTATTAACAAATTCCCGGAATTTTTTGCCCACAGTAGTATATTAATCCACATTATTTTTAGATCCCTAAAAATTAGGAAATATCAAATGGAGGATAGTCTAATTATAAGCATTACCGTATAAATAGGCAGTTTGTGTGTTCACTTTAAAGATGTTCTGATAGCCTCATATGTAGTATACGGCAAAAACTTGATTTCTTCTAGAACTTTACAGCACAAAATAGTAGAAATTTTGCAGTAATATTCGATAAATATACATACGAAATATATTTGAAAACCAACTCTACGCCAACTACCGAAAAATTAAAAGTGTAAACAAGGGCAACAGTACTTAGGAGTGATAAACTTTGAATCCAATTTGCAGACACTAAATCACATTTAATAAATTTTTTTTTTGTTTTGCCGATTTTTACTACAAAACGCATCGTATAAGGTATCACTACGGTCTTACAGTTTTCCATACATCAAAAGTTCACCCTAGACTACACATATCATTTTCATCTTCTGTATTTTTCACGCATTATAATCCATACACTTACGAGAGTTGGGGTGTGAATAAGGAGCTCATAATTAAACTAAACTAAATTAGTGAACCAAACCTAATTTTTCGAAGAATGGTACAATCAAAAATATAATCAAAAATATTATGGATTCGGTTAATGGTCCGGTTCGTCGGACCCAAAAAACCCAGACCGGACCGATTCTAAGGGGTTCGGTTCAGGACCAGTTTGCAGCCCTTTAAAAATTCTAAATTTTTTAAGAGTGGACATAATGTAGTTCATATAACGCGTCAAATGACGCCGCAATTACCTCAATAAAACTGTTTATTGTTAAGATGGGGGTTTTCTTTTAAGTATCGATATCGATTTTTTGACACCAAAATATTTATATCGAAATGATACTTTTCAATATCGTCAAAAATATCGATATAGAAAAAAAATATTGATCCAATAAAATGATGCACAAACTTAAAGAACGTGTTGACTGATAGGTTGCTTGCCAAAAGTTACACGGCTTTACGGCTTTTACACACAATTTACACGGTTTTTTATTTACCATGGCTCTACACGGTTTGTCGATAGTATTTTTTTCTTTCTGTCTGTCTGGTCCATTTTATTTACAGTGTCTGCGATGTGACCATCATTCGATGTCTTAAAAAATACCTGAGCACTAAAATATTTAAATACACAGAGAAAAATATCCGTTCGAATTGTAGCGAAATGATGAACTTTTGTTGACGATAGTCTGCTAAGCACGCTTTTTCGATATTCATGAACATTCGTTCACATTATGCTTTCAACATTTTGTTCTCACACGTGAACGGTTCGGGCTTGTCTTATAAACATTATGTGCTCGTTTCAAGAACATTATGTTCACGCTTTGCCGCCGACTAAGATCCAGAAAAAAAAAATTATTAACCATAGTTAAGTTAGGTGAATGTGGGGAAGTCTCCTCCTCCAGGGTGGTTACTTGGGAAGGGCTGGGAAGAAAGGAAGGGACGACCAACCACACCCTTTTTTAGTCGATGTCTACCATGTCTAGATTAAAAACCAGCCTAAAATTTCTTTTAAGGTGTAGGAAGACTAGACTAATTCCCAAATTTATGATCTTGAGCCAGCACAACCAAACATTTGGACTTAAGAAGATCAGGTCGCTAAAACCAACACATAAAATTATCAATTTGAAAAATTTTCTTGCTTCACATAGTCTGGGACTATGAACTCAGGACCTCGAAGAGACTGAACGGACGACGCCATTTTAACTCACACGACCACCCAGCTTTCGCGCGAGACGGCGACAAAATCAAATTAAGAAATGAATGCTTAAGAATGAATTGCTTAAGTAAGCATTGAGACTGTCCGACAGCTCCAAGCCCTATAGCCCAGCGGAAAGGCATTCGCTTAGCACTAGGGATGTCGAAATATCGATATCGAATACTTGTTGCATTCTGTTGGATATTACTAGTATTACTGACATTACTAATATCCAAGAGAATGTCCTTAGGAAACCTTCATTTTTGTCCAAAAACCAAAAAAAAGTATTCATAAAAATATAGTCAAAAGTTATTCGATATCGATATTTCGACAACCGTCGTATCCTGTTTTTTTATACCCTGTACCGAAGGTACAAAGAGTATATTAAGTTTGTGCAAAAGTATGTAACATGGAGTAGGAATCATTTCCGACCCTATAAAGTATATATATTCTTGATCAGCATCAACAGCCAAGTTGATATAGCCATGTCCGTCTGTCCGTCCGTCCGTATGAACAAACAGATCTCAGAGGTGGTAAGAGGTTTGACATGTATTGGACAAATGCTTCTTATAGCTGCAGGCAGATCAAGTTTATTTTCAATTTTTGCCACGCCCCGGAAATTTGGAAAAAAAAACGGTATATCTCCCACAGTTTTGTAGATAGATGATTTCGTACCCTCTAGAGATAGTTAGTCAATAGCCATATGTATCGATCGATATGATAAAGATCGGATGAGCGGTTCTCAATTTATAAGCAAATAAGTAAATCACCCCCCTCCCCTTCCCCAACCCTCCTGCTCCCTCACCACCCTCCCACCCTTTCACAACCAACGCCGCACAATGTTAGAAAGAGAGAGAGAGCGAGAGAGGGAGATAGAGGAAAACTTAGAGGTGAGAGCAGCAGCACTGCATTCAGCTCTTAGTCTAGGTACAGAGTATATTATAGTCGGGCTTGACCGACTTTCTTACTTGTTTTTTAAATTATTTTTAACATTGTCTATATTTTTTACAATGCACTCTGGTCTTACGATATAAATAAATGTTAATAAGCACTGAAAACATAAAATAGCTGAAATATTTATATTTTCATGAACACTTTTTCGAATTTCATGACAACTGTGCATGTTTTATGAACGGAAAAAATAGACCAAATCATGACCATTTGGTTACGAATTTAGAACGTGATATTTTTCTCTGTGTATTTAAATCATGCCAGTTTTTTTAAACAATTCCAAAGACAACAGATTTTTGAAATTTCAGGTACAAAATGGTATAAATTTTACAGGCGAGCCTTTATTTTTTGAGTGCACATAATCTGTACAATTTGGGTCTAATTTGTATGCTCAAGTGCTGTCAATTACAATTGCAATTGACCAAAACAAACTTGGCGGTGACTGACTGACTGACTGGCTCATCCTCACCCGTTGTAATAGATCAACTTTGAACTCCATTCAACAATGAGAGGGCGCATGTGCGCCGCCTACCACTCGGCATTACGAAACTTTATATGTATGTGAGACTGATCTACATGCAGCCCTCCCCCTTCGTCCAGCAGATGAGGGCAAAAAAAAGACAATGCCTTTTCTTGTTTCGTCTTTTTTCCACGCTAAGATGCGTTGTGTGCGGCAAATTGGTTGGGTTGCTTGGGTTGGTTGGGTTGTCGTGGAAAACACTTTCACTGCACATGATGAGGCAGTGACACGACTACGGTCGTGGAGCTCTTCTTGTGGCTATGGAAGCGCGACCGAGCAAGTTTCTTGGTTTCACATGCGTGGTCGTCGCATTTTCGTTTGGGCCGTGGACAAGTTCGGAGGTGCCACTTAATGTCTAGCTGGAGCCATGCCAGGATACATGAGCTTGGGCCTGCTGATGCTGCTCTGCGCTCTACTTCAGGGTAAGTGGGATTGTTTCCATTTGCAAAATGGCTTCACTTTATCATGGCTTTCCAGGGGTTAAGTGTCAACCCACAACCTACCACCAGTTGCCGCAACGGTGCTCCAATCGCCTAGAGAGTGCCTTGGAGCATATGCGTCGTCGCAGCATACAAACCAAAAGCTCCTCGACCCGTGCCCGTTCTCGTTCCATGTGGGAGCAGCCAGCACAGAGTCCATACCAGTTGTACAACAGCTTCTATGGCCAGCACAGTGCGCCCGAGGATGACTTCTATAATGTGGGAGGAAGCATTTACGGTCCAGGACGTGGCTACTATGGCAAGCATTTGCAAAGGACGGGACGTCCTGCTTTTGAGCTGGAAGATTTGCTCTCCGAGCACCGACAGCCACACAAGTTGGCCGAGATATCACGTGTGGAGGTGGAGGACTTGAAAGTGCGTGTGCCGCCAGCCAAGACCGCTTCGCGCTGGGTGGAGATCGACAAGTGCAAGTTTAGCACGGAGAACTCCACGCTGGACACGCGTCTCATCTTCCCGGACCTGACACTCAGCGGCAAGGTGGTCATGCAACCCACGGGAGGACGTTGTCACATGATTTTACGCCTGAGGCATGCCGGCATAGAGTTTCGCACCGTGCCTTTGGGATTTGAAAGCGGCTCCGGTTCATTGACTCCCTCGTTTGAGCAGTCAAGAAGACTGGCAGCAGCCTCCGTGCGTACGGATTCACACTTTGCCGAGCCGGGCTTTATATCTGTCTTTGCCCATGGATGCCAGGGGCCCACTGGCATTCGATTGCGGCAGAACTCCAAGCGGAGATTCGGCACGCTTCCGCAAGTGGAACTGGGCGAACCACAAGTGATACTGGGCACGGGAAAACGTTGGGGCAAATACCACAAGCCGGACTATGATATCCGTTTGGGTCAGAGTCATACGCACCATTCCCAAAGGGATCAGAGCCTGAATTTGGAAAGCGATAGCCAGGGCAGGGACTCAAGTGAGTTTTCCGATCCGAATGGTGACAATTTCTACCGCCGGCAGTTTAGCAAGCGAAGACGTCGCCGTCGACGGCGCTATGCCCAATCTCCGGCGGTGGACGAAATGCACTTCACTGAAGATGTGCTCCATTTTGAAGATGAGCAGCTGCTACAACTGCTCGAACCAGATGCCAGAGCCTTTGCGGATATTTTCAGTGACGGCGCTGGACTAAATAGCAACGGGGATCGTGAGGAGCTAGTGGGTGAGGCCATGTCCCACGAACTGGAGAAGATGTTCTCCCTGGGTGTACGTGGTCTGCTGACCACCTATATGCAGCGTGCTCTACAGCCAGCTATTAAGGAGACGCTCATGGAGAACATGGGGTATACTCTGAGCTATGGTTGATCCCCTTGAAGATCATAGCCCTTAAGTGTATTTGTATAGGCCTCCATTGAATAAAAGCTTTAAACTAGACCACAATTCTTACCAACTTGGCCGTATCCATTTATACGATTCGAAAGATCGCACGCTTCAATGAGAGACTACCGGACACACACTTGAACTTGATTTGGTTTTTTTTTTCGGTCGTTTGCGTTTCAACAATTTTCACTAATAGGATTTCACCCGGTTTCTCTGGACGGGCATCAATAATTTTGAATTATTAAACAACCGATGGCTTTCACTGGTCTGGGTTGACTCGAGCATTCCGTAATCATGATACAACCGAGTTGACGCAACCGTGACAACTGTTGGCTCTGCAGGATTGGCAACGGAGTTATTTGTCAGATGTTGGGGGTTGATTGTGGGCCCAAAGGATGTTGATGCTGGGTGTTGTGTGATATACGCAAGCGCGTAACGCCCCTCAAGGATTGCTACTGGCTGTAAAGCTAATGCAGGTGATGGCCAATACGAAGGCAGCATGGGCGTTAATTAGTTTTAAGCAGAACATTGTTAAATTAAAGATTTGGGTAGGGAAAATTTAGTTCTAATTACCTTGAAAAAGGAAATGCCCACATCTTAGCAGTTGTCTCTATAATATGCGAGTGGTCTCTTCTATCCATATTCATATTTTGATTTTTTAAACCAAATTAATGATAATTGTTTAAGATCAAATTGTATTTTGTTTGATAACAGCACAGTTTGATAAATCATTTTCAAATTTAAATTTGAAATTAAACAGTGCTGCCACCTTACTGTGGCGAGTAATAGTGCTGCCACATAGTTTGAATGCTATTCAGGTTATCGATAGTGGATAGTGAGTAGTTCGTACTAGAGGTGCGCGAGTGAGCGCACTTTCTATCACGTCACGAACGCTTCCCAAAATATATTTTTAACAAAGGAACTGCCAAAACAAAAAACTTTATAAATCTTACAACACTTTCGGCACACACCAAAGCTTGGTGCAATGATTGAGCGCAATTTTCAAAGCAA
The DNA here is from genome assembly GCA_018904235.1 of Lordiphosa stackelbergi. Taxonomy (NCBI): domain Eukaryota; kingdom Metazoa; phylum Arthropoda; class Insecta; order Diptera; family Drosophilidae; genus Lordiphosa; species Lordiphosa stackelbergi. Next base: position 59,876 of record JAEIFU010000309.1, on the reverse strand, counting down.
GTTACAAAACACTGTAAGACTTTAAACAAATTTAAACTGGGTATATATTTTGCATTGCATTCTTACTAGAGTGTCATATCTGCCCATCAGGACCCGCATCGCGGGATGTTTATCGTTTGTTTTTGTTGATTTTGAAACTTGTAACTTAAAATTAAACAAAAACAATGTTCTTAGCAATGTGACCATATATTATACATTTCATAATATTATCGCTTAATGGCAGCAGCATAAAATTCGCCATCACTTGTTCCTGAGCTTAGTGCAATGATTCCTAAATATGGAAAGTACGATATATTTTTTTTTTAAATTCCAAAGACTCTAAAACTATTTCTGTGGGAAACTAAATATAATTCGACCTAAACTCATGATGTTTGGCTATAATTCAATCCCGTTCACGAACTGATACACTGTGACACGTTGAAATTCACGTATCAGGTTCAAAATTCATTAAGGATCAAAGTTCGTAGAGTCTCTACTCAAAGCAAAAAGAATTTTGCGTTTTAGTGCGTTAAGGCTGGGTACATTGGGGCGAACAGCAATGGCGCACAAAAATCGTGTGACCCAATGTAAACAATTTGGACTTTGAGTATTTTGTGCGTCAAGTAGAAACGGTCACAGTGTCCCTAAAAAGTTAAACATTAATTATAACAAAAAACATAATTATTGTGTTGTCAAAACCACATATTTAAAAATAGATAGTTTGACAAATTTTATATGATTTTAATGACATCGATTCTAAGCCTAGCTGTTGAAATCCGACATCTAAATCCACTTTTTGTTTGATATCATCATTTGGATGTGTATTAAAACTTTAGCGCTGACGAAGTAACCTTTGATTTTCACTGTGTTTTTAAAACAGAAATAATCTGATTTATATATATTTTAATACGTAGAGTGCAATTTCAGCCTCTTATGAACAATGATGAACTAACGGAGCGAACTAGAACGCCCATCTCTTGTACAATCGATATCTTATACTATCGATACTAAATACGTACCTACGTGTAATTATCGCCCAGCTAAAATTATTAATTTTAATAAACCTAAACTTTAAGCAGCGACTCTTTTCGAATACAATTTGTAGAAAATCTCAATGGCAAAAACCCACACGTTCGTTCGGCTAAAAATTTGAGCAAAATCCCTGCGTTCAAAACGAGAGAATTGTGTGCCCCAGCCCCCCCACCCACGGGAAAAGGAAAGGCTAGGTGCGGAGGATAAGGAGAAGGAGAGACAATTTAAACACACCATAAGGCAGTGCACTCAAAATTAACATCTTTTTGGAGTCCATCAGCCAGTTGGCTGCCTTTGCGACCAACAGCGACAATATGCAGTTGCTGATCTCGAGTGTCTGTATGGCGCTGACCAGCGCTGTCGTTGCCAATGCATATTACCAGAAACAGCAATTCTATCCGGCTGTGGTCTACATCACCAAGTCGAATGCATCCATGGCAGTGAGTTGCAAGTAGCTGGCTTGTAGACTGAACTAAATGCATCTCCTGTTTGCCATTTCAGGTCATCTACATACAGTTCTTTGTGATCGTCTTTATGTTTGGAAAACTGTTGCGCAAGGTAATCGGTGCCCCATATACTCATTAACTTAAATGCATTCAATCTTTTCATCACTTGCAGATATTCCTGGGCACCTTACGTGCCGCCGAGTTTGAGCATCTTCTTGAACGCTTCTGGTATGCCTTGACCGAAACCTGTTTAGCCTTCACTGTATTTCGAGATGACTTCAATCCCCGGTTTGTGGCCTTGTTTACGGTGCTGCTATTTCTCAAATCATTCCATTGGCTGGCCGAGGAACGTGTGGACTTTGTAAGCAATCCTTTTCGTGTGATGCGACACAAGCTAATTGTTTGCTCATCTTCTTTGGCCAGATGGAGCGTTCACCAGTACTCGGCTTGCTGTTCCATATACGGGTAGGCAGTCTCCTGACAATGCTGGGCATTCTTGACTATGTCCTGCTTATGCATGCATATAACTCGACACTGGTGCGTGGGCCCACTGTGCAATTGGTATTTGGATTCGAGTATGCCATTCTGCTTACGGTGATCGCCAGCACGGCCATTAAATATGTGTTGCATGCCGCCGAGATGCGCACGGACACGCCCTGGGAGAACAAGGCCGTTTTCCTGCTGTACACCGAGCTGGTGATTGGCCTGATCAAGGTGGTGCTCTACCTGTTGTTTGTTGTGATTATGGCCAAAATCTATGCCCTGCCCATGTTTGTTTTCCGGCCCATGTTCTTCACCATACGAAACTTCCGCAAAGCTCTGAATGATGTGATTATGTCCCGGCGGGCCATACGTAACATGAACACTCTCTATCCAGATGCAACGCCGGAGGAGTTGCGTCAATCGGACAACATTTGCATCATCTGTCGCGAGGACATGGTCAATCACTCCAAGAAACTACCGTGTGGCCACATCTTCCATACGACTTGTTTGCGTTCATGGTTCCAGCGCCAGCAAACGTGTCCCACATGTCGACTCAACATTTTACGCACACCGGCCATCAATTCCACTGCAATGCCGCGCCCCGCTGACGATCCTGCTGCTGCTAACCCTGCACCCGCCGCTGCTGCACCCGGGGCAGTGCCGGCGGCGCCTGCTAATCCCGTAGCAGCTGGACCGGCAGCCGAAGGGGCCGTGGGACGGGCCAATGGTCCATTGGCAGGAGCCAATATTGCTCCACCCAGTATTGCAGAACTTTTTGGTGATGCTAGTGAGTCTATGCCAAGAAACCAGATAGATTCCCCTTTTAAAAAAACACTTCTTTTTATAGATGGCTTGCCCAATCTGGCTGGCATTCCAGCGCCACAGTTTCCACCCATTCTACCGCCGTTTATGATGCAGCCTCAATTTGCTTACTTCACGCCTTCACCCGTGCCCCCGCCACCCATGCCACTGGATCTAACCAAATTCAGCGATGAGGAGCTCCGCGCCATGGAAGGACATCAACGCAAGAATATCGAGCAACGTCTAAAGGTTAACATTAAGATCTTAAATAGTTGTCCAGAATTTATTTTACACCCATTTCCCTTGTAGCTGCTGGGCAACATTACCCTTATGTTGGACTCGGTTGGAATACTGATGAATCAGTATCAGGGTTTGTCGGCGCGTCTGCAGCTGGCCACAGTGCCCACGACCTCGACCGGCTCCTCCTCCCCCTCCTCCTCTGCAACAGTAGACCATCCAGCGTCAACTGAAGCCCCAGCTTCACCCACACCAGTGTACGATAAGCCAAGCACATCATCAGCTGCGGCGGCCAAAACGCAGCAGGAGGCTCACCAAATTAATCCAGTATCTGGGCCTACGACAGTGATGACAGCAAATGCTGACGAGAAAGTTACTATCGAGGATCTGGGCGCCGAAGAGGACGATGTCCCCTCGACGGCCACAGACACAGTGAGCCTAAATAATTCCGATGCTGATAACGATGAGAGCTCCTCAGAGTTGAGCGAGTTGCGAAAACGACGCTTGAAATTTCTAGAAGAGCGCAACAAGTCACCTGAGAAAACATCAGCAGATTAGATAACGCAAGGGGCAGCCTACACACGGCCCCCACCACTACGTCCCCGTTCTGTTTCGGATGAATATTGATTTAGATTACTCCTCTGACAGCTCCGATCTTTCCTCACAACACTTTGACTTAGTTATTTTTGTATGGTTTGCGATATAGGAAATAATACACGAAGGAAATGAGCATGTGTATCGAAGAAGAGCTACGTGCAATTTCAATATGTAAAAAATTGAAGAAAAAAAATAAGGAAAACTATTTTAGAGATGGGAAAACTGATGATTTGTATTTAATATTATTAATTGTGTATAACTAATGTGAAATATAACTAAAAACAAAACGAAATGATGTTGTGGACGCTACAATACAGCTTGATCCTGCAGAACAGATCTGGATTGGAAATCAGTTTTAGGAATTTACGACTATATATATATATACTATATATACACACATTAATATATTTAGAGATAAGTATATTACGTACTAAGGTGGTAATAAATTAAACGACACGCTACACATAGATAACAACAGTGGAACGCCTAGTGCCGCGGGCATGGAAGATGTGCATTTGCACGTCACCGCATCAAATGCGCGATTCCATCTCACGAAATTCGCTGGGATCGGTGAAACGCACCGTTAAGATGTAGAAGAGAGTGGGAAAGGGCACTAGACACAGAAAGGCATAATGATAGTTCAGCGAGGCGATGCCATAAGCCAACAGAAGCCAGTGAACAGCTGAAAGAAAGTAAAATGAGAGAGGGTTAGATGCATAATGCTAGCTGGTTTCCTCCACGAAAAAGTCAACTATTTATTTTTTTAGTCCTCACAAGTACTAATAGATTGCTCCATCAGGTCTTGGTTTTAAAGAAAGAATAAGGAGAGTACCACAAGTCGTTCCATTTGTTCGGTTTCAGTTAGACTTGCATCAATTAAGTTTTAATTGTTGGTGCGCATTCATCTTCCTATTTTATGGCGATGACAAAAATGATCATTCTTCTTTTTTCCGTTCTACTTCAACGGAAATCCTCTGCATTTCGCTATTTACACATACACGATCCGAACTCATGCCAAAGCTGAGCGCAAGAGAGTAAACAGGCCTTCAGTCGCTGGCTGGCCTTCGATGCGGTCAGATGGAAGCCAGGGACCATCTAATATCTACGCTCAGCGAAATTCAATTAAAGGCAGGTCCGTTTAGTCACCTTAAAATGTATTGGAACCAGAAGGCATCTTTCAATCCTATTCTCCCTTTTACATTGGTCTCTCTATTTCTATTTTTAGCTTAAAGAGAGCATTAACATTTAGTTTAGGCTAAAGCTTGCCCATTATTTAGAGTTTGGGAACGTTTTGAAGCGAAGTTCTATTAAAGGCAGTGTGTTTCAAGTCCTCATGTAAGAAGAAGGTGCAAAATTTTCTTAATTTGATAGTTTAATTATGTATTCGTGTTTAATTTAAAGAGATACAAATTATATCCTATTGAAAATTTCCCTCAATAGTGATATGGGAAAGGGAAAAACATTATCATCTGAAGAACCAGCCAAAATCCTTCCTTACAAGTACGGCAAAAATTGCCATTAAATTGAAAAAAACCCCATCTGCAGTGGATAATGTACTCAATTTAAAGCAGAAATATAATACAAATCGATCAAATAATAATAATCAAATGATTTCTTCTCGTGTAAAATCCGCTATAATTCGGGCTGGCTTACAAAAAAATTCAACTGCATCGCAAATAAGAGCTGACTTACAATTACCCGTTACTAAGCGTCGTGTACAACAAATTTTATCTGGATGTAATCGGCTAATTTGGAAGAAAATGAAGTCTAAACCAGCTTTAAAGGAATCGCAAAAAGTTGCAAGATTGGAGTTTGCCGAAAAACACATGTCATGGACCGATCAATGGAAAAAGGTACTATTTTCAGACGAGTAAAAATTCAACCTTGATGGTCCAGATGGTTTTAATTATTACTGGCACGATTTGAAGAAGCCCGAATCCTTTTCTACTAAGCGGAACTTTGGAGGAGGTTTGTTAATAAAAATTAGGGGCTGGTTTTAGTTACTATGGAAGGACCCCCATATGTGAAGTGAATGGGCGTATGAGCTCGGAAAAGTATATAACCATGTTGGATGAAGTATTAAAAACTTTTTGGATCAGCAACCGACTTCAGACACCATTTTTCAGTTAATTGATTTCAGGAGAAGCAGATCGATGTTATGAAGTGGCCAGCACGTTCCCCAGATCTAAATCCTATAGAGAACATGTGGGGTAACTTGGCACGACGTGTCTATGTTGGTCATCGCAAATTCGAGTCGGTGGAAGATCTCAAAATTGCTGTAGTCAATGAATGGCCCAAAATTCCTACTTCAGAGTTTCAAAAGGTCATAGACTTAATGCCAAACCGAATTTTTGAAGTGATTTCTAAATCTGGAAGCTGGACTCACTATTAATCATCATTTTCTTCGACAATAATACGTATATTGTGTTTTTGCCATATTATTTAAATACATGCCTTTAATTGAATTTCGCTGTATAAAATGAATTTTTTGAAAATAATTTGTTTGTTAATCAAACACCTGTTGATTTGTAGTATTAAGACATTTGTTGAACTAATATCGTTATTCACTTTATTATTTAATAAAAATTTGATTCATTTCTCATCTTATTTCCCATAAACATAAAAATCATGTGCCTTTAATTGAATTTCGCTGAGTTTATACTTTTTCTCTTCACAAACTTGAACCGTCTGAACCCTGTCTTATCCAACCCATCAGCCATGCCTAAGCGAAAACAAAATACAACCGCGACAGAGCAACAGGGCGACAAAGAGGAATCTGAGCGCCATAGCAGCCCAGCTGACAGCGAAGAGGGGCTGAGCTAAGGTGCTCTCTATCGGGGGTGCCACAGAAATCACTAGCGATTTACGTATAAACGCTTGTATTTTATATTAAAACTGCTCGAACTTATATGTGAAGAGGCGCCAAAAAGCACGCCTACTAGATCAGATGGTGAATTTGAGCGATTTGGAATCAACTACTCAAATCTACTTGGCTTTGTATAGTCGGTTTCAATTCGCTTTATTTTCGCCGTCTGATCTAGTAGGCGTGCTTTTTAATGCCACTTCACGTATGTATTCAAGCAGTTTTAATATAAAATACAAGCGTTTATACGAAAATCGCTAGTCATTTCTGTGGCACCCCCGTATACTTCTGCCATCTGTGTCAAAGCTGGCTCTCGGCTATTTATTTTTGTACACCAATACACTCGCACTTTTTGGTCTCGCTCTCGTTGATTTGTCAAAAATCTCACTTCGAAGACGACTTTGGCGCAGTTTTAACTGTCAAACTCTTTATGCCAATTATGACAGCTAACAGAACGGCGCCACAGCATATACAGCCCGACCAACGACCGCTTTATATGTAGCATCTATTGTTCCTCGATGGCGATTTTGACTGGCCACCTCAATCGCCCAACTTAACCCTTTTAGACTTCTTTTTTGAGGGGTAACTTAAAATCAGAGCTCGCAATTAACTGTTGACCGTTTTTCGTTGTCCAAAAATAACTGTTATATACTTACCCTTTGAGCAAAGAGTCAGAGATGAACCGTTCACGTCGCACTTTGGTCTTAAATTCCAAAAGGCTGGCCAAAAAAAATAAATATAAAAAAAAATATATTTTTTTAAATGAACTTTTAATGGTTGGAATAGTTGTAGTGATCCATCTAGTTAATAAGGGAAAGTGTCCATTCCTGGCTCAGGTATGAACTCCGTTCACGCCAAGCGTGCCTCATCGTTTACCCGTCATGTATCAAAAATAACACAACGTTGAGAAGCGTATAAAATTGAAAAAAATTTAACCGATTTGGATTCTTTAGAAATGAAATGGGTTCTTTTGCTCGCAACTTGTATTAACAATGCATGAAATAGTGACTCATTTATACAAGTAAACGGGTTTTCTTGGTTACCTTCCGAAAAAAACGTGTTAGAAAAAGCAATAAGTCAAAACTCCCATCAGATCCCGCTTTCAACCAAATAAGAAATTGTTGTTTAGACACTTCTTTAAAACATATCCAAAAATTAGCTGCGGATAGGTGCAGATTCAGTGTCGGTGATGATTTTTGTGCAACAATTGTCGCTACATAATATATATACACTGCTCGACGCACTTTCCCCCAATTCACCAAACCAACTTTTTCTAAAGTATTTTGGGACTCTGAGCGCGAAAATCGACATAAAAAAAATCTGTCGAATAGTTTTCGATAAACGGGTTTTTCGATGTTCAAATCAAGTCAAATCAAATACGTTATGAAGAAATTGTCCGCCATAGTGAATCCACAATTTGGTTTTTCTGAAGTTTGAGTTCGAATTTGTAATCAACGACCCCAAAAGCCCCTGAGTACAAACTTTCAGTCAAATCAAATAGATTTTTGAAGAAATTGTCCGCCATATTGGATCCGCCATTTTGTTTTTCGGAATTGTGACTTCGAATTCGTAATCAGCGACCCCAAAAACCCTCCCAAGTGCAAACTTTTAGCCAAATCAAATACGTTTTCCGTCTTTTGACCTTTTTTTTGGGATTTGGGACCACTGTGCCTAGTCTCTTGAATAAATTGGTCTGCGCTCAGAGAACAACCAATATTATTGTTGCCCGTTTGCTGTGCTCATTTGCAGACCGTTTGAACGCGAGCGAAAAAATAAAAGTCATTTGCATTTGTATGAGTGTGTGTGCGAATGAGGCGTTCGCTTGGCCTTCTGAGCAGGGTTCCCCAAGCAGCGAGCGCGAAAACGTGACTGTGTGTCTCTCTAACACACAATGAAGGTTGTCTTCGGCAAGCTGTCGGTAAGAATTGGCAAGTAAGTTCGTGCCCCCGGGACTATCGCTGGGAAACTCTGCTTCTGAACCACACAAGCCAAACACAAACAAACAAAAAAGAGCGTTTACGTTGAGCCATTCATTTTTTTTTTGCTCATTTTGCTGACTGTTAATGTGCGAGCTCCCAGTCGAATCGCTTTCTGTAAGTTGTTAATGAATGAGCACAACTAGAATAGCTGAACTGAGAACAGTCAACTGAAAACCCAAACAAAGCGAAACGAAGTGCTCTGCTTAGAGAGAGAGCAAGCGTGCATGTTTTTTCGGTTATGTTAGTGCGCAGACCGCAATGGGATAAACGGTCAACAGTTATTTGCTCTGCTTAAAATTAAAAGGACGCTGGAAGCTTTAAAAACAAGATTCGACATGAAATGGTCGTTATTCAGACTGAAAAATGCAGAAGCATCGACCATTTACGCGATGAATTTTTTCACAACTAATCAAAACAGCGATAGTCAACGCATAGCCCGCTTGACCCATGTTATTCTGTAAAATACTCGGCGGACTCTGCACATTTGAAATTGTCTCTCTTCGGGGCGCCGTTACGCACCAGAAGATGTCGCCACAATTAGAATTACCTCGGCCACTTATAAATTTATCATCAGAATTAAGTTTATCAATGAAAGTTGTATAAAACTAAGTAATTTTTTAAAACTCAGCAGACTTTTGAAGCAGCTGTCATACAAATCTCAGGTATTGCCTTAGTTCGTTCAGTATAGGCAGCTCACTTCTGTATCATACGTAGACCGGCACACACACGAGAGAGCTACAATTCTTAAAAAATAATTGTATATTTTTTCCAATTATTCTAGTCAAACGCGAAAGTATGGACAAATACAACGTACCTATTATAATCAATCGTAATGTGTTGAAATCTATATGTATTCTTAAGTCGGCACACAAAACATTTGTGACTTCTGATGAAATTAAGACACAGGTAAAAAAACAGTTGCGCCGGTGTCGCTCAATAAACCACACAGACGAGTACATAGAACACGCACTGTGCAATTTGACCAATGAGGGTGTACTGGCGCGCTTAGGAAGATCGAAATACGCCATGCGCCATACACTGCACGGCCATTGGAGTGGAGTTGTGGGCAAGGTTTCGTCCACGCCAATGAAGCGTCATCTCCAGTCTAAAGTAAGTATTAAAGCTAAGGTAACTGTAACTACTAATGGAACTTCTGCAGGGTATCCTCAGCAATCATGGTAGAGGCGTGGGCGCATCGAAGCGAACTAAAGGTGACGTGATTAATAAAATAAGCAAGGCTCGCAAATGTATGACGTTAACACAGCGTCTGGTTAAAAACGCCAAATTTATTCCATTGCCAAGGACACAGCAATGTCGCTCCAAGCGTTTCAAACCTCATCTTAAGTCATGTACTGGTGATCGCGCAGGAGATGCCCAAAGAGTCACTTGCCAAGAGTGCCGTTCAGTTATTTCGGCATTTTGTGAGCCATATTTACAGTTGAAACTGGAGAATGAGAGTAGCAAGAAAATGGTTAATTCACCCAAAATGGTGACAGTGCAGAGCCAGACAGACGCAGTTCCAATGGAACAAAATTTCGATTTCGCAGCAATGTAGGCAGATGCAAGGACGGGCGGAAATCAAAAATGATTGCCCGATAACAGTTTTAAGTGAAGCAATGGTAACGAAGTTCCGTGCCTGGTCCACTTTTAGATTCAGATTCTTTTCAAAAATGTTTTAAGATATCAGTTTCAATGTTTCAAAATTTAAGATAACTTTGTTTCTATTTAAAGAAACACAAATTCTTAATGCAAATAAAGAAAATTTAATGCTGGAATTGACGATATTTTCAAAAGGTTCGCTCATCGCATGTAAAAGATGCAGCTGGAGATACTTGCACAACTAGACAGTGCAGCGATATATGCCCAGAGGAAAAAATGCTGTTCAGAAAATAAGTAGACTAAGAACAAGATGTCAACATTTTTGAGAACAAATCATTTAAAAATGAGTAAAGTTGTACTCAACACACCCAACTGACAAGTATAAGTACCAGGCGATGGCGCAAGGTGCTAGCACTTCATTCCCCTGGTATAATTATTCAAGGTTATCAAAAAAATAGGCTGTCCCATGGTACAATTAACAAGGTAGTCATCAGAAATTCACTATGCAAGAAGGGTACCAGTCTGCATGTAAAAGCACGTTGACACCCCCAGCAGCGCAGAGCTCAACGTGTTCTGTCGAAAATATGCATTACGCCTGCACTACAATCGCTGCTTTTCGCTGGAGAGATAGTATTTGAAAACAAACAGACTTTGAACTTTCAGAAGCGTATAGAATAGCGAAAAGTTACTTAAGGCCTACTTCAATGACTTCACCTTGTATAATTCCACCAAGGGCTGCCTCTTTTTGGGAATGGTGTAAAACACTCAGTAACAAAGGGGATGTCAATGTGAAAGGTAGTCCTCACGCATGATTTTTTATGTGAAACATCTTCAATTTCGGTACGGACGATTTTAGTAGGAGTAAAATTTGATTTCAGCGTCACGTGACGCTGCCGTAGCGAAGGGGTAGGAAAGATGCTGAAGAGGGGCAACTGGGTGGTTTCTGGGAAAGATCTGGGTGGGATCTGGTGGTATTTGGAAGCGATTTGGGTGGGATATGATTGGGTTCTGGGTGGGATCTAGCTAGGTTGGATCTGGGTAGGATCTGGGCGGGACCTAAGTGGGATCTGTGTAAAATCTGGGAGGGATTTAGTTGGGATCTAAGTGGGAACTGGGTTCTGGGTGGGATCTGAGAGGGATCTGGGTAGGATCTGATTGGGAGCTGGTTGGGATCTAAGTGGGATCTAGCGAGGTTGCATCTGGGTAGGATCTGGGTGTGATCTGGGAGGGATCTGGGTGGGATCTAAGTTGGACCAGGGTGGGATTTGGTTGGGATATCAGTGGAAACTGGGTGGGATCTGGATGGGATCAGGGTAAAATCTAGGTGGGATCTGGGCGGGATCTGGACAGGGTCTGGGTGGGATCTGGATAGGGTCTGGGTGGGATCTGGGTGGTATCTGACTTTCAGACATTCAGTAAGCAATGACATTGTCAAATATTCGGCTTTAATGCATGTGAATTGCCAAATGTGTTCGGGCCCTAGGGTCTATGGCTGGGTAACTCTTATTTGCGTTGGGGAAGACTGCAGAATACGCGAGTTGCATTCTCTTTCTTGTCACTTTTGTGGCTTCAAAAATAGATTCTTCATTTGTACGTCCTGAGAAGAATACATATAAGATGCTACCTTTGCCTGTTACTTATATCCGCCCCTCTATATCGGGTGTGTCACAGTAATCTCTGAAGGTTTCGTATAAACGGGGTGTCGTAAAAAAATATATGTTAAGGGGATCAAATATGCCCGGTTACGGGATATTTATTTAAAAAGCGCCTGCTCAAAGCCAACTAGACAAAATTTAGTAGGCGGTCTGATTCTTGGCACATCGCAAACAAAGTAGTCCTAGTTTAGTTCGAACTGCAATCGTTTCTACGAAAATCTCTAGAGATTGCCAGGACACCCCTGTATAAAACAGGTAAAAGAAACCACATATTTTTCAGAAAATAACACTTTTCGCCCGGCACATTTAAATAGAGGTACAAAAACGACCTTTACCAGCAGTCACTACTTCTCTTTGGTAGTGAGAGAAGAGAAACACATGTTTTTTTTTTCATCTCATGTCTGGCTGGGTCCGTTTGTCAAAATCCACGCATTCAAATGGTCTTCTTCGTATGTATGCATCGGTAGGTAATGTATGCGCACTCTCGTTTTCTCTCGCACTGACTCTCTCTCTGCTTATGCTAACCTTGCAGTGAAAGTGTCTAGCTTACAACCAGAAATGTATCGGTCGCTAAAAACTTAAAACTGGTTGCACTTCCTATCCAAATCAATGTATTGAAGACGTCCATATTACACAGGCATGTCATAGGAATTTGACATTTGCTGGTTAATGACAGATGGCATAGGCGCAAGAGAATTGTCTCCTTCAGCACCCATTTTCAACCAGATAAATACCAGTTGACGCTTGTGTGTTCCTTATGACAGTCTGCCCAGTATAATGGTATGTATTATATCGACATCTGTCGGTAAACTCACTCATTACCGATTCGTTTGCAACCAGCTCAATTACAATTTAATTACAACTACCTCAAGTTAGTATTTTAAACGAGAATTTCTTCGGAAGCTAATGCTTGTTGATGTCCAACTCACCTGAAGTTAGCAGTTTTGCTACCAGTTTAAATCTACATGTATTCCAACAATATCAATCAAAAATAAGGGTTATTACGGTAATTACGGAAAATAATTCCCGGATTTCTTGTGAGGAAGGGCCATAATAGTCTACACGTTGAATTGTTTAGAAAAATGTTCTCCATGGTAAGGTATTCGCGGTTTTTTATTTAACATAGACCCGCCGAAACAACAGGAAGTCTGTGTAGCCATACAAAGGTCTCCTTCCCATCGCATATAAGGTTCTTTATCACATTGTGTGGCTTCTATCTAAAATTTATTAGATAAATACAAACTTTGGGGGATACAGAGAATGTTATAGTCGGGCTTCACCGACTTTCTAACTTATTTTTTGGGAAAATATAACATAAACTAGCAAAAAGCCCGTCGCGCTTCGCTGCGCCTTTAACAGTATAGAACCAATTTCCAAATCAGTTTGAAGTCAATCGTGGGAGTCAAATATTTACCAAATTTGAAAATATTCCTCTTTGTTTTCTCTGTAGAGCCCCGAAATCGAATCATACACACATAAGCTTTTTAAAAAAATAAAATATAAGAAAAATAGAAAAAAAAAAAAAAAAAAAAAAAAAAAAAAAAAAAAAAAAAAAAAAAAAAAAAAAAAAAAAAAAAAAAAAAAAAAAAAAAAAAAAAAAAAAAAAAATAAAAAAAAAAAAAAAAAAAATAAAAAAAAATTAAAAAGAAAAGAAAAAAAAAAAAAAAAAATAAATTAAAAAAAAAAAAAAAAAAAAGAAAAAAAAAAAAAAAAAAAAAAAAAAAAAAAAAAAAAAGGGAAAGGAAAGTAAAAAAAAAAAGGGGATTGGGGGGAGAAAAAAAAAATTTAAAACCAAAAAAAAAAAAAAAAAAAAAAAAAAAAATAGGGGGAAGATAAAGGAGATAGGTTAAATAAAAAAAAAAAAAAAAAATGGTTAGAATGGTTAAAGAAAAGAGCGGGGCAACCACCAAAAAAAAAAAAACCGAAAAAAAAACAAAAAAAAAAAAAATTAATAAAAAAGTTGTTGGTGGTAGAAGGGGGGGCAACAGGGAACGCCCCCGGCAACCCCGGCCACAAAAACCGCATGTTTTGAGGGTGTTGTTTTGTGGAAATTTGATGTTAAAAACTAAAAACAACACCCGAAAAAGGGAAAAACAGAAGAAGAAAAAAAAAAAAAAAAAAAAAAAAAAATAACGGAAAAAAAGGAAAAAAAAAAGAAAAAAAAAAAAAAAAAAAAGAAAAAAAAACACCCGCAAAAAAAAGGAAAAACACAAAGAAATAAAAAAAAAAAAAAAAAAAAAAAAAAAAAAAAAAAAAAAAAAAAAAAAAAAAACAAAAAACAAAATATTTTTTTTTTTTTTTTATAAAAAAAAAAAAAAAAAAGGGTAAAAAATTAAGAGACACCCCCCACTAATCTTCTTTTTCTTTTAGATTTTTGGTGGTAAATTCCACAGTCCCGAAAACAATTTTTAACTTACTTTACTTGTTCCACTACATACGTTCACCAATTCCACATTTCCCCACCCACTTCCCTCCCCTTTCTCACCCACATCCCGCCCACATCCCTTCCACACCGCATCCCTCCCACTTCCCGCCCACTTTTCCAACATCGGAAAATCACATCTCAATTTATTTCACTTACTATTCTCACAAACCGAGTTTTAAACCAATCAGGTGAGAAATAGTTTTTTCCATGCAGAATTTTCCGGCCATTTTCCTCGTGGGCGGGATTTCCCAATGTTGGGAAACAGGTGTCGAATATTTTGCGTACTATGCTTGCAAACCAAGTTTCAAGTCAATCGGATGAAAATAAAATGTTTACCATACAAACTTTTCCGACGCTTTTCCGACTTTTTCGGGTGGGATTTTCTGGAAAATTGGAACACATTTGTTGTTGAATTTTTAAATGTGTCTTTGAAAATGAGTTTGAATCTGATTGGATAATAAACAAAAAAGTTTCATACAACAGTTTTCCGTGAATTTTCCTACTTTGGGGATAGATTTTCCAAAATTTGAAAGTCTCTTTTTTTATGCTTTAGTATGTGTAATTTTGAAAATGAGTTTGGAGCTAATCGCTGGCAACTAAACTTTCGCCCAAACAACCTTGACCACCCACTTTCCACGCAGGTGGGTGAATTTTCCGGAAGATTGGTATGCAGTTGTTGTTGAATTTTCATATAGATCTTTGAAAATGAGTTTGAACTTGATCGGATGAAAAACAAAAAAGTTTCATACAACAGCTTTCCGCGAATTTCCCACATATCCCGACAGAATTTTCCAAAATCCGTTCTTAGTACTCACTTTCAGCATAAGATAAAACTACTGTGAAAATCTCATCTTGTTATCTTTTATGGTTTAGGCTGTGCGACGGTCACCAGTCAGTCAGTCAGTCAGGTTGAACTCTTTTATAAATATAGATATTTGAAGTCGATTTGCGCGGACTAGGAATTCATTGTAGACCCATGGTTCTTGGTGAATTTTTCTAAGAATTGACCGTAGATTTCGATTTTGCTATACGCTTTGTGTTAAAAAAATCGACCCCCCCTAATGAACATCAAGGCGCGGTTGGTCAATTTTTTTAAGTCTAAAAAATTTGTTTAACTGAGGTTTCTGATGTTTATCAAAGAAAGCATCGATAAGGGTCAATAACTCTCAAGAAATACCCATTATTATATAGACGTTAACATTTCAAACTTAAGCTGTTTGACTTTTATATCCAATTTCCAGATTCTCAAAGAAGCCAGCATACCACAAGTGGAGAATGTGACAAGGAAGACCAAGAACGTGTAGTACATTCACCTGGCGGAATCAGCTTGTCTCTAATGGTGCGCTTGAGCCATGTGAGGATGGAACTTACCTAGTATCACAGCATTCTTCAATTCTCCCACAGAGGAAAAGACTAAGGCCTTTAACGATTGATCAATTTTCAGAGAATAGTGTATGGCATTGGCCACCATGGATATTACCACGCTTAAATAGGGAAAAGAGTAATCTGAAAATGATAATCATAGTTCTGTGTAATATGTGTCAAGCTTAATTTCAACGTAGTAAACACTCACAAATCAAACCGCAACCCAAGGCATGAACAAGGGTCAGCAGGGGCAGAAAATATAGGGCCGAGTAAATGGGGGCCCTGCTTTTGCTTCGCACATCCATCAAGGAGCTGATGATGGGACGTATAACGAACATGTTCACCAGACACAGAAAGTAAAACACCAGCACAATGGTTTGCCTACAGGAATGAAAGTAAGTAAGTTTCGAGCATGCTCCTACACAGCAGGACTAAATTTCATATTTACAAGGGATAGACCGCCTCTTGGGTGCAATAGACGCGCGCTTCATAGTTGGGTGTGGGATTGTAGAAGAGAGTATACCAATCCGTAAGCTTTCGCACTTCACAGGCATAAAGACGAAGTTCCCACAGGGGCTCCATGAAGAGAGTGGCCAAAATGGCCGAGATGGTCACCTCGATAAAGGCGCTGGCCGTGAGAATCAATTGCTTGCGGGAGAATCTGGAATGGAAAAAGGAATTTGTATGCATGGTTTTAAATGCTTTCATATAACTCACTTGCGATCTTTGGCGTCCAAGTCAATGAAGAGGCAGTGCATCAACAGCGGCAGCATGGCCATAAAGCCCAGATACTGCCAGGAGTAGGAGCTCAATTCATCCCGACAGGGTGAGCAGGCGTAGGATCCGTTGACCTGAAATGATAACAAATACAAATAAAAATACGTATGCGTATTATAAATATTTGAATTTGCGCTTGGATTTGATGTTGACCCGAAATCCGCGTATGCAGACACCACAGGAACTCCATGTGCCATTATCCAGTAGCGACCGACCACAGTAGGCGCCCGGGCATCGTTCCAACACCGTAACATCGTACATAACATTAATTTAAATTAAAAACTTTGTTTTATTTATATTTTGTTGTTGTGTCTGTTCCCTGTGAGAGAATATTTCTGTTCACTGTCACAGTTTAACTGTTTAATATCCAGGGATGCAAGCGTGGTTATTTAGCACTGGTTCCGTTCAGTGGTTCGCAGAGCCACCATAAGTCACAGCTTCATTTCAAATCACTTTTAACATGAGTTTTGGAGGATTTAATGTAGACTTAATTCAAAACTCCGCTCTTTTTAAGTGCATTGATAGCAAAGTGGCATGTAAGCTAAGTCAACATAGAAAATCATGGAGGTTAGAGCGCGATAGATAAAGTCAAAAAGAACTCTGAGAACGAATAGATGACTGACTGATTCTTTATGTATGTCACAGCTTTATGGTTAAAGTAGATGTCAAGCTTTTTGTTCCACTGGCGCATTCTTGAGGTCATTCGCTGGATGAGCTAAATGACTTCATTTTTTTGGACATCCGCGACGGATGAGCAAATCACTGTCAAGGATGATCTAGTTACTGATACATCATCTGCCAATCGCAATTTCAAGCTTTTTTCAGGCTAGATTTTTTATCGATTTGCTATCGAATTTGCGAGTGTCAACAATAAGAACAGCTGATTGTGTTTAGTCGAGGTCAACGCCAAAACTACCTTTATAAAGAATATTTAATACGCGAAAGTGATCAAACTTTCTTTATTATTTAGGGACGAGCTGAATTCAAAAGGAGCGTCTTTCAATGGCGCCACTATGACAGAGTACACCTTATTTTGGGTAACGTCTAGTCGATGAACTTCTGCGTAGTTCCGATGAAAGTTTGGGTAAGATAGCTTAAGTTTAAACAAAGTACTTTGCCTAACAAAAATTCTAATTGTTTCTCTGAGTACTAAGCTTTAAAAAACAAAACTTGTTACTGTCACATAGCAACTTTGCATCCCTGTAAATAACATATAGTTGATTTTGGCGTTTACCAGCACTGCAAAAGCCCTAACTGAGCTAGTTCTTTGATTCAGTTCAAAACTAGTTCAGATGTGGAACTGCACAACTTTAGCGAAAAGTTATAAATAAAATATTAATAATTTAACCAATTTACCAAACCTTAAACGCAAATTTGACTAGTTGTGGCTACAACGAACATCCAGTCCAACCAACCACATGATTAACAAACTACGTCAAGTCCAGCCGGAGCGGAATACTTCACCACCCAGCAGCAGCAACAACAACAACAGCAAGGCAGACGCCATATTGGCCGGCTGATTTGTAAAGCTTAGGTCCATAGAAAAAATTTGCAAAAAAAAAGTAGGAAGGCAAATAATTCGTTTAAAAGTGAACCACTATGAAATTGTGGCACTGCTGAGCAATTATTTTGATTAACGGGGCTTGTAGAGTGCAAAAGTTAAACTCAAAGTTATATTTTTGGGCAGATAAAGGCGAATGAAAAAATGGTGAGTTGTGCGATTTGCAAATAAACATGTGTGTGTATGCGTGTATGTGTAAAGTGAAAAATAACAAGAAAGCGGTCTCCGACTCTCTGTCCTTGTTGGAGAGGGTGTTCCTCTTCAAGCAAACGGAAGTTTCACAATTTCCGCTTACCCCCGTGGCCACCGCCCATTTTAAATCTACATACAGATCCCAATTGTAAATTTGTGTCAAAATTCCATACGAATACAATTATGCGTAGTTATTTTCATTCCACTGACTGCTTCACCCCCAACCCGTTAAGGATTCGATGCCGGGTTGATGGTGGCCACATGATGTAATGTACAAAAATGTTCTTTGTTTGCCCCAGCGAAATAACAAATAAATAAATAAGAACGAAAAATAAGCATAAAGTGAAACAAAAACAACATTTAATTAAATTCACACACACACTCACACACTAGATCAAAGAGAGTGAGAGGGCGGAAGAGAGAGAGAGAGAGAGCGGCTGCGAGAGAGAGGGGGTCTTTTGGAGCATTATTTGGCGCTTGCTGCTGCCCCCGTCGTCTATTAAATAATATTGATTTTTCATATTCCCACACATATACATACATACATGCACATGTACATACACTCTCATACTTGCATACATACCCAGCAAACAATTTCATATAAAAATACACTTTTTATATGAAAACGCCGCAGTAACATTTATAAAACGCATCAAAATAAGCTTTTTTTTAATCAAAACACACGCTTCTTTATAAGCTTAAAAAAGACTATTGCAAAACATGTTTTATAATTCATTTTTAAACGCTTTCCACAAGCTTTGTTACAACAAATCAACCAGAGTAAGTTAAGTGCCCTTTACAAGATGCGAGATTTTCATAGTGGTGTGATTAAATTTTACGGCTCCTGATGAAGAGCGCGCAAAAAGGGTGATTTCGTGTGTGAACGAAGAATTGTCTTATATCCAATTTCCACTTACGCGTGTTCAGTCATCGATTCTACGATTTTTCGATCAATTCTAAAAGGCGTTTCCACTGCACAACAGCTGATCTGGTCTATTTGTTTACCTTTCTGTATTAATCAAAATGATTTTGAGTTACATTGTTTTGCTAAATGCAATTGAAAAGCAACAAATGCAGCTTATGAAGTTAAATCAAAATGTTTTGCAAGGGATGAACGAGTGTGCTGTGACTAGCGTTGCGTTCAAAGAGTCCCACCCACCTAGCACTCGGGCGTTTGTAAGACACAAGCAGAACATAATCCCGAAACGAATTTCGGTTCCGGATCCGATACCGGTACGTCCCGAAATGAATGTTTCGGTTAAAGGTTCCATTTCGGTTTTCAATTAATTTCTGTTTTCGGTTTCGATACGGTACCTGCATTTTTATTTCGGTATACCGGTACGTACCGATATAAGTAATAGTTATTTTTAATACTGAAAACACTAAATTCTGAGATAAATCTAAATCATTTTATTCCTGTTTAATAAAACGAATCAAAATTCAACACAAAATGAATGGCTTCACATTTAAAGTAAAATTTTGTAGCCTTTATATTTCGTATTTTTTTATCTAATGATTGCATTATATGCTCATAAATATTATGTTATGTATTATTAGTTTCAAATTTGACTTCGAATTTTTTACGTCCCCTATATAGCATTCTTGTGACTTGCTCGCAGTGACATAATTGCATTAAATGTGGTTGAGTCCATTCAACTTTTTAGCGGATTCATTATTTATTTAACGCCAGAGAATAGGCATTGCACGCTTACCTGCGTAGCTGAAACAAAAAGAACGACTTTTGAAATCGCACACAATTCTGGGAACTTTGTAGACTATTTTTACCAAGAATCAAAATCAATATGCCTCAACTTCGTCGGCTCATTGAAATGAACCAAAATTTGGTAAATATTGTCGGTCCAAAAATATTGCACAAAGAAAAGCATTGTTTTCAAAAAGGGATTTCTCTCGCTTTTCTATTTCCTGAAAAAACGATTTCGCAAGAGAGAACGAATTTTTTGATATTTACAATTTGCAGAGAATCCAAATGGAATAAAAATTGCCAGAAACTAGATTTTCGGCATTAAGTTTAGTGTTGTCCGCCTCCGCTGATTCTAAAATGCGTCCACGAACAGCCACATTTCCTGTTCAGAAGAAAGTCCTTATCTGCAGCCACTAAATTGTAGCAAGAGTTAAAAATGTCTTCCGCCAGCAAATATTTTGGTATCCTGTAGGTTGAGCTCCAACGCGTGGGGCATTCGATGGTGCTTAAATGTTATGACTCCTAAAAAGTTGAAAGAAAATCTTGCAGCGTGTAAAGGTCGTTTTATAATTGCTTTTTTGCATTACAAATATCTGACTAAAACTACGATGCGCTCTGCAAAGGTAAAAAAAACCGAAACTGTACCGGTACCAACGTTTCGGTTTCGTTCCGGTTATATCGGTTCCAATAATAACGGTAAACGGTTTTCGGTTCCCAAAAAAAAATTGTTTCGATTCCGGTTCCGGTACGCGATTTGAAACGGTTTATTTCGGTTAACGGTTCCGGTTCCGGTATTACGCCCTGGTCACAAGTCATTTACTATTTAAATATTGAAATAAAGTTATAAATTATTTATTTATTTCTTAGAGTCGATATGGTTGCTTTTGGAACAGTGACGTGCCTAAAAATACAGACACATTCTTAAGAAATTATTTCGTGTGGAGAGGCCATCATTTCAGATGTAAGTCCAACTTCGCCTGGGCTGGCAAAGCAAGATACTCCTTTCGGCTTGCAATCCCACTGGACAAGGCCATGTTCCTTATGTTCATAGCCACGGACTGGATTCTGGAGTTGCTCACAATTTGATGATGCTCCGCCAGATGGCCCAATTTAGTTTTGCTCCTTTCTACAAAGTACATTATCAATTAATAACACATTGAACAATTTGTTTAAAACTGTATATGTACCTGTACTTTTTAATCAGGTTGGGCCCACGAAGCCCTTTGATGTTCTCCTCCCATAAGTACAGAAGGAACAACGTCGCGTCTAGGGTCCAATCTATTTTGTTTAATTCTGTAAAGGGAACGCCTTTATAATATAAATAAATCAACAAAATAAAAACAATTGTTGTGTCAGCTGATTTTGTTGTCAAAAGTCTTATCAATGTCAATATCTATCGATATTCACCGTATAAATATGACAAAAACCAGTTGACAGAACCAGCGTCCAAAGTGGACTCGACTTTTTTCCCTTCCCCCTCACCACCCTCTCGGTCAACCACTGAAATTTGTTTTGTATGGGGTTGGACGCGCGTTCTTCGTTTAATGGACGCGAACTCTAACTCTGCTGTAGTAGAAACGCACTTTTATGATTGCTTCTTTGCGTTACAAACATCTGAAAGGTAAAAAAGAACGGAAACTGTGCCGGTATCAACGATTCAGTTCGTTCCGGTGCTTTCGGTTCCAATAATAACGGTAAAAATTACAAGAAAAGTTTTATCGGTTTACTTCGGTTAACTATTCTAGCTTTAAGGCCTGATTCCAGATGACATAAATTTTTATTTCGCACAATACTTCATTCAAATAAAGAATGATTTGCAACAGCATTCAGATTTCAAAACAGTTCAAAAGTGTTTCTATTCATGTGAACTTCAACATAAAAATTGATTTTTATGTCATCTGGAATCAGGCCTTAAAGTCAAATGTTTTAATTCATATTTAAATTAGTAAAAATATATTACAGAAACTTTCACTTGCGATTGTTGCAAGTAAGAGGACCTTTTATTTCCCTCAAAAACTGGAAAATAATTCTATTTTAATTTTTTTTCATGTTACTAATAAAATAATACACAAAGAACACTCACAAAATAAACATCAAAGTCGCTTAATTAATGACTGTAGGGCGCTGGAAATAATCTGCTTGTAAAAAGCTTATAAAAATGAATTATAAAACATGTTTCGCAATCGTCCTTTTTTAAGCTTATAAAAATGGGGGCGTTTCGATTGATGCGTTTTATAAATTTCACAGCAGCGTTTTGCTCATCTTTAAACTCTTATGAAATTGTTTGCTGGGTTCATTTGATTGCGTGTGTGAGCGTGCTTGTGCGTTTTTCGGCCTCTCTTTGTATTTCCTTACTTCTTCGTTGCAGTTTATAGATTTTTGCAAATTGTGAACCGCTGAGCAGAGAGGAATATGTAAACTTAACGCAAAGCGCCGCGAAGAGCAGTGCAAAGCAAACGCAACAGAAGAAAATCTAAATTCTTATTGAAAAAAGGACAATAAGAAGACGGGAGGAAGCAAGGTTTTTGGAGCTGGGAACGACCAACAGTGCCTCAAATCAAATTTTGGTTATCACCTGCAACAGCCCCCTTGCATCCCCGTACCCCAGGAACCAGGACTGCCATATACCATAGCCAAAAAACAGCAACTACAACAACAACAACCAAAAGCCGCCCAGTGGTAGACTGCAAGTAGTATAAAAATCACATCTCCCCTCGCCATCCCCCCAAAGACGAAAATGACGTTCGATACGCGCCGACAAAACACGGGTCAACCACTGACCACCAACAATACCAGCACCACAAACACAACGACAACAACGAGTCCAGCTCAGAACTCGGTGACGGGCACAGGAACAGTCACAACCACAGGAGGAGGAGGAGGAGGAAATGGAGGTGGTGTCGATACACAGAGCGCAGGTAGCAGCCAAGAGCAAACACCGGCTGGCCCAGGAGTTGTCGTTGCACCAGACACGGACAATAGTGTGGCCGCATCCTCGTCGGTGGAGAGCACTGTGACTATCGTGTAAGTGGGCGTGTCTCTGTATTTAACTTAATTAGCGTAGAATAGACTGTTTTTCTTTTGACAGGGTGTGTACTCCCATCCCCTAACCTTAAACTAAGCTGCGTCCTGTTTCTGATTACTTTTGCGCAGTTTCCTTTGTTTGTCTAGGGTTGGGTATAGGCTGCTTTAATCAAATGCATTCACAATTTTTGCCAAATGTTAATGTCTTTGTCAATGCTCTCAAAGACACACACACACACAAACAGCCAGTTACAAATAGAGAAATAATTGCCTTTGTATGTGTGTGTGGACAGCTGATTTTGGCTCACACCTGTGCCCTTTTTCAGGGGTTAAATAATTCAAGTGGTGTCGTCATCAAAGCAACAAAATATGAAAAAAGAAAACGATTTAAGGCATTACAAGTGGTGGTATAACGGTTTATGCGCCTCCCTATCGGCCTGGTCATACAAAAGTGTGCGTGTACAAAGCGAGATGGCCTATCTAAAAAATTATAAACACACAAAAGCAGCGATAATAACAAAACAAAGAACCAACTTGTAGTATAAATGGAAATGTTATCTTTAGTTTAGTCGAAATGTGTACACACTCCCCAATTAAATGGTAATGCTATTACTTCCATCACCTTTGGTTCCCTTACAATCGAGGAGCACCTTCATTCACTAGTGTGGGTAACTCTAGCTCCAGTTTAACCACACCAAACCTAACAGAAGATTCGAACCCGTCTCAATGCCCAAGGTACACAAGCCTGGTTTAATAACGTCCTAGACTGCCTTATCGTTTTTTGACGTTTCACACGTCCCAATCATAAAATGATTTCTAGAACTGGAACAAAAAAACCGCACAAAATGTCTAGATATGTTCGGTTAGAGTTCAGGTTCTGGAGCTTATAAATGTGAAAGGTTTTGGTTAATGGGCTCTGTTTTAGTTCCGTAGGGATTGGTTGTAAAGTAAGTCGAAATTGAAAGTTTTATACGGGGCAGCCACAGAAACCTCTTCCAACCAAATTCCAACCGAATTCCAATTCTTAGGTGCCACAGAAATTTCTTTTGGTTGGTTTGGCTAATGTTTTGTTAGGAGATTTTGCAAAGCTCTTTTCTCACTAGCGCCTTTTGTCGAAGTGGCGCCCTCTACATGACAGCTAGCGGATTAAGGGATGGAAACTAATACCTCATGTTTGGCGCCAACAAATTTTTAAATTTTGCATTATATTGGTGGAGAATGCGACTTAAAATTGAATTATTATTTAAAAATGCATCATAAAACATATAACACAATCAAAAAATTCCAGTTAATCATTAAATTAACTCACATCTAAAATAAGGGAAATTTTTTGGCAAGAGATTCAGCCCGGTTTTTTAGAGATGAAACCTCAATTGGAACATCTGGTATTCCAACTAGATTTTCTAATTAGAAAATGTGGCACCAACGAATTCTTCGAGAGATTTACAAACCAACCGTCGGCCAAATCTCTAGAGATTTCTGTGGCACCCCCCATAACAATCTTCTTAATTGTATCATACTTAGTGTAAAAACTTGAATAGGACTGAGAACATAAAAATTGGAATCAATATTATCATCTGCTGATTACATCGATGTGTCCCATTTGATCTTTGTTTTCTCGTAAGCAATAGTGTGAAAAAAGTTCGTAAACATTTTGAGGCTTGTGTAATAAATGAATTGAATGTAATTGCTAGGAACAAAGGGTTCAACGCTTCCAACAAGAATTCGATTCTTTTTAAATTTCTTACTGTATTATAGTATAGTGTCATAGTGCTATCAAAGAAACTGTTTCTTTTACAGTGGGGATTCAAACCGAATCGTATTTCGACTCTGGTTCTGTTTTGGATTTATTAATAATTTAGTACTCGGTTCCGTATTGGTTACTGGACTTTTATTTCGGTATATTTGTATATAAAGAAAGAGCGGTCATTGAGTTCGCGTACATCCGATTTCTTAGCGAAGACATATTTTTCTGTTTAAGTGAAACAAATCCTTTAGCTGTACATGTATTTGTATAAAAAGAAATAAGACAATATAAATAGTTTAATATTTTTACAAAGCAGTTGATTGGCTTTAATCATTATCAATTTTCCTGACCTTAAAATCAGAAATGGATAACACAAATATTTCTTTGTTTAAAGGTTATCATGACATAATGAGTGCCTTAGAATATACAGGGTTGCCCATATTCGACGGACCCATGTATTTTTTTAAAAAAATCAAAGAAAAAAATAAAAATTTGGCGGTTGGCAATCTTAATCATTTAATTTGTTCCAAGTAGATTTGTTTACATCATTTTTTGAATATGATATCTCTCAAATGGCCGCCTCTGGCGTTGATGGCGTATTGTGCCCTTTTTGCAGCATTTTCCATCGATTTCGCCAACATTTCGGCCGGAATAGCGGCTATTTCTTCACGAATGTTGTCCTTGAGCTCTTCTACGGTCCTTGGCTTGTTAACGTAAACCTTTGACTTCAAATATCCCCACAAGAAGAAGTCAGGCGGCGTCAAATCGGGCGAACGCGGTGGCCAGGTCAAATCACCACTTTTCGACATCAAACGGCCCGGAAACAATTTCTTCAGAAAATCGATTGTTATGCGACTTGTGTGCGGTGGAGCGCCGTCTTGTTGAAACCAGAACTGCCTCATACGCTTTCGACGAATAATTGGCATCACAAAATTGGTCATCATGTCGCGATAACGCTCCTGGTTGATGGTAACAGCATGGCCATTTTCATTTTGGAAGAAAAACGGCCCAATGACCGTTTTCGCACTAACGCCGCACCAAACTGTGACTTTTTCGTCATGAAGAGGCACTTCTTGAATCTCCTGAGGATTTTCAGTGGCGTAAATACGGCAATTTTGCTTATTTACGGTCCCATTCAAAATGTTTAATTACATTTTTTAATTTTTTAAAAGCACGTTGAGTTTTCACAATTGACTTGTTCTGTTGAATGTAAATTTCAACTATTTCAGAGCGCTCGCGTGGCGTGTATTGTTCCATGGTAAAAATCTGCTTGGACTGACGCTTCAAACGCGGTATGTCATTAAGCGATCTGACATCTCTGTCAAAAGTTATGGCGTTGCCAGATGGGTCCGTCGAATATGGACAACCCTGTAGAATGCAATATAACTTCCTGTTTTTTTTTCTTTCTGTAACTTGGAAACACTGTTAGTGACAGCTGCACAGGTGCTTATTCACCTGATTTGGCTCCGTGTGACTTCTGGCTATTAAGCAAACACAAGACACTCCGGGGACACAGTTTTAACTCGATTGAGATGATAAAAGAAAAACAGCAGAGCGTTTTTTTTGGCATAAGTGTATTGCAGCGGAAGGGGATTACTTTGAAAGGGACGAAATAGATTTAGATAAATAAATAAAGATTTTGAAAGTGTAAGAAAATTCCACTTTCCATTTTATCACAGTAGTACATTTGCACGACTTTAGAATGCCCTGTTTACTCTATGAGTAACGAGTATTTCGCTAAGCCATGCTCTTTTTTTTTGTATGCTTACAATTTAAGCAAATTTCGAAAATGTCCCCCAAAACTAAAGCTATGTTGACAAATTTTTAGGAAATTTTGATGAAAATTTTGTTTTATTGTCCAAAGTGGAGAACTTTCTGACCATATTTGATCAAGTTTTTAGTGAATGGAACAATAGTTTATTTTTTAAGATCTGCAAACTCCGCAATAATGGCTATTTTGACAAATTTTTATTAAAATTTAATTTAAATTTGTGCTTTGCATTCTAGTTGATGCCAGAACCGAGGCTGTAGAGTACAATGTTTGGGTTCTTTTCGATCTTTTAATTTCCAAAATTATCGGTACTCGGATACAAGTACACAAATAATTGAAATATCGGTTTCGGTTCTCTGAGTTTTAATCTGTTTTTTTTTTCGGTATACGGTTCCGGTTCTAGTTCCGGTTTGATTTCCTGGTATGAACTGATAAATCATAATTTAATAGAAATCGTTAACACCTTATCAAAATGGCACTCCAAAAAGAAAAAAAGAGACGCACTCAGAAACAGCTAAGTAACAGAAAGTAAGCAACCTCCCAGCTATCGTAGCCGATGAATTATCATCTCCATTTTTTATTTCTCTAAGCGGCAAGCGGGGAAAATGTGTGTGCTCAATAGACTGCTATTAATGGCTAATAAAGTACAAATATTATAAAGAGACGACAGTTGATAGATATATATAAATTGAATAATATAATAATAATTATTATAAAATAATTAATTTATCAGAATCCATTTTTAATATGGTCACAATAATATGGGCCTTTGTGTAGTCTCACTTGACGAAATAAAAACAATTTAATTGGTTATGTTTGGTTTTAACGAATGGGACGAAGCACGTACAGTAACGATAGGTCCTCATATCCTTACTGTTCAGTACAAACTGCAGGGCTTCAGCTGAAAAAGTTATCCATCCCATATTTTTATGTCGTAGGATATAAAGCCCCTATCACCTTAAGCTGTATCGGAAAAGGTTTTAAACATTCTCTGGTATAAATGAATCAGTTCTGCATACCCTGATTACTTATAAATCTTATGGAAAGATCCATTATATTTTGGTAGGTACCAAAAATCGATATTTTTATTAGGTTTGAACCAATATATACCAAAGTATAATGTTCGAAAGATTTATTTTCGATGTACTTGGGGTGGCAGTTTTGGTTCTAATCCCGGTCCGGCTGATGTTTTTGTTAATTTATACAAAACTAGTAGACCCGCGCGCTTCGCTGCTTACTAAATGAATTTAATGTTTAATTTGTTTATCATAAAATGTTCCGTTCTACAGAATGACACAAAATGAAATGAAATAGGCGTTCAAACACACATTTTTGACTAAATTTGAGATTTTTTTTGACTGAGTTTTAATTCTTGAGAAACCTATTTATAGAAAATTAAAAACAAAATTTATAAAAACTTGCTTATCATTTATAAAAAAAACTGCATGCAATTTGGTGCACGCGTTGCGGAGATAGCCCCTTACACATTTATGATATAGATAAAACTAGCTAATTTCTTCATATTTGAAAAGAGTCCTCAGCTTAGGCTTAAGTCGATAAACATTTAGATCAGAGTTCCCCAACGATAGCCACGGGGGCATAAACTTACTTGCCAATTCTTACCCAATTCTTGCCGAAGTCAACCTTCATTGTGTGTTAGAGAAAGACACAGTCACGTTTTCGCGCTCTCTGCTTGGGGAACCCTGATTGAATTAGATGATTAAAAGAACAAATGACTGATGTACAGCTTTGCTCCGGCTTTCAATTATTTTTGTTTCTTTCCGAATTCATTTTGCAATACGTGCTGTGCCAGAAGCAGCTGTATAGACAAAATTACCGATTCAGTCAAATTTTGTTGTAAAATGTTGTTTGCTGCTTGTGAAATTTTGTTTTGTTTGTTTGTTCATAGGGAGGAAACTTCGCTTGTTTTGGATGGACGAACTTTAGAAAATTTCGAAGCAACAAGTTTTGCGATTTAGAGATCAAAAACGAAAAGCGAAAATGAAAATGGTAGCAAATTCTGATAATGTCAATTAAGTAAACGCGCCAATATCGCTGAGACATCTATCTACATTGTCCTTAAAAAGTCATGTAGAAAGCATGTTTAAAAAGATTCAATAGACTTTAAAATCAAGGTTCTAAAAACGTAGTTTATAGCTCCATCTAAAATTTTTAATAAGACTGCATTATTTTATACTGTCGATTTTGAGACTCTCTTGCTCAAGATTTACCAGATAATAAAAAAATCACTAATGTATAGTTTTTGTTGAACCGATTCGAAATCTTGCATTCGAAACAGGTTTGGGCTCATGAATTTTGTTACATTTGGTTGGGTTCATAGGTTGGTTCGGAAAAGTATGTTGAAATTCCGGGTGGTTCAAACCGGTTCAAGGTTTGGTTAGAACCTGGTTTTGCAGCCCTGAGTCTCGTAGGTTCGAATACATCATATCGCTTCGGTTTTAGAAGTGAAAGGTAATAATTTAATATGGATCTGTTCGTGGTCCAATTCGAGAAACCCAGTAAACCTTAACTTACTCCCGTCTTAACCTGTTTGCAGTTTAAGTCTAAGCGTAGTGCAAGAACAACTTCCAAGGAATAGGCTTTTGGCATATTGCACTCCACCGATTTAGACAGAATGAATGAACCTCGTATAAGAAATATACCAACAATTTCTTTTACAGTGTTCTTTCGACTTTATTTATGTTATTTCGGCAAAAAGACTTAACTCTGTAACAACTAGATTACTCAAGTACATAAGTTTATATCAGTGACCGGCAAAGCACACATGCTCATTTTGGCAATGCCTGTGTGTGCTTAGTCACGCGAAAGCGCTCTCATTGGAGTGCTTTCAGTTAGGACTTGTTTGTTGTTGCAAAATTGTATTGTCGGTGTATCGACGTCGCGGCTACAGAGAGCTCTTGTATACACAGAACATAGAAATGTGCCAGGTTCTGGTTTATACATATGTACATATCGATCATATACTTTAAGACTGGCACAATAAAAAAATTCGATTGGTGCAGAAATATTCAGTGTATTTGGCTTGCAGTTTAAATACACATATTATATTTAAAAATATTTATACGGAGGGGCCACAGAAACCTTTTCCATCTAAATTCCAATTCTTAGGTAGCATGGAAATTTGTTGGGAGATTTAGCAAAGCTGTTTTACCAGTAGCTCCCTCTACTTGGCAAGCAGCGGATTAAGGTTAGCAAGTTATACCTCAAGTGCAAGTTATACCTCATGTATGGCGCCAACAAGTTTTTTTAACTTTGCATTATATTTAGGGAGAATACTACTTAAAGAACTATGATTTAAAAATGCATCATAAATCATATAACACCATCAAAACATTTCAGATAAACATTAAATGAACCCATAACTAAAAAAGGGGAAATTTTTGGGAGAAAGATTCAGCCCTGCTTTGAGAGATGGAACTTCAATTGGATCATCTGGTGTTCTAACTAGATTTTCTAATAAGAAAATAAAACCAACGAATTTTTCAAAAGATTTAAAAACCAACCGTCTGAAAAATCTCTACAGATTTCTGTGAAACCCCCGATAATGATAAATTTATATTTTACTACATTAACTCCAAACAAAAAAGAACTATTTTCTCGTGGTTAAATCGATTGAGAACTTTAAAAGCGTTTTTCACAAAATCGATTTTTTAAGTTATACCAGTCTTGAAGTAAGTGAGCGATATGTAAATAGAGATCTCTATTTCAACGGTAAATTTTCGCATATGTATTGCCAAAATATATTTAAAACCAGCTCTCAAAATTTAACAAATGATGTTAAAACCCTCCCTACATTTATAAATTCGTCTCTTTTCGTGGTTAAAAGCTATCGACCGATCTGTTTTATAAAGCAGTCCTCGACTTAATAATTTTAAAACAACCATATATTACGGTAATGTTCTCTGGTAATATGTTTGGTTAAAATTCTGTCAGAAATCAAATAAAATTGTAACCTATCGAATAATTTTTAAACTGAAGTGAAATGAAAATGTTTTAAACTTTTAAAGAATCAAATTAAAATATTAAAGGTCCAGGTCAGTTTTGTATTCTGAAAGCCTCGGGAGGGAAACCGATTTAAAAAATTTTGTAACAATCAAGGCTGTAAACCGGTCCTGAACCGAGCCCCGGAGAATGGGTTAGGTTTGGTTTTTTGGGTCCATCTTATATGTACATTTTTAACTTCCCAAACCTGAAACCGAAACGGAGCACCTCTTTTCAAAAAAAGGATAGTTTTAATGCTTTCAGTTTAGTCGGCTTTTTCAGTATTTATGGGAACTATATCTAAATATAGACCGAATAAAACTAGTTTCATGGTGCTGAATAGGAGCATAATCATTTCAAAATAACATTTAAACTCGGCTAAGTACCACATCGAGAAGGAAATAATGCATGTCATGTCAACAAAAAAAAGTATTATTAATTTACCAAAAATTGTTTCAATGATCTTAGAATCCATGAACAAAGGTCTGTTCCCGCTTACGACTTCGGTCAAATCGTGCGAAATCGAAAATGTTGAATGGTAATGATCCTGCTTCCAAAAACCGATGGTGTTTTTTGGCATTTAACTTCAAAACCGCTTAAATCTTCTTAACGACTCTCCTCATGGCATACTTATTCTGATCAATCGAAATCTGAAACTAGAACATAAATCTCCATATTATGTTGATTTTAGCACACCGTTTCCAGAAACTTGTACTACCTTTAGAATGGGGATTCCACTTAAATATCTAATCGCTCAACTCACTGTTGAGTCATTCACTGACAATTTGCCTTCAACTATAGTTTTTTATCTGATCATCTTCTTTTCTTTTTCTATTTTCGAAAATGTCTAGGTCACCGGAGAAATTGATATCTTCATTTCCCACCACCAAGTTGCGATCTCTCACACAAAAGATATCCAATCCTCGCTGGGTAGTGCCCGTATTGCCAGAGCAGGAGCTGGAGGTGCTATTAAATGCGGCCATCGAGTTGACTCAAGCTGGTTTGTTGAGTAATTAGAATTGAACTGGGCAAAAATATTCATTTATGAATCGTTACAGGTGTGGATCACGATTGTGAGCCCTGCGTGGAGTTTTATCGCAATGGTTTGAGCACTTCGTTTGCTAAAATCCTTACTGACGAGGCGGTCAACTCATGGAAATACAACATACATCACTGCATCCTGGTATCCTGTGGCAAGCTGTTGCATTTGATAGCCATCCATATGCAGCGGGACAATCCCTATCTGCTTGATCTGCTGGCCATTGTGTTCGATCCAGACAATAAGTTTAACACATTCAATGCCGCCCGGCAGCCAGAATGTTTTGCGGCACCCGAATGTATCTGGGGTGTGTTGGACAGCAACAAGATGTATGCGAGACCGCCACCGGAGCCAAAGAATGCTCGCGGCTGGCTCGTGGATCTCATTAATCGTTTTGGTCAGTTGGGTGGCTTTGACAATCTGCTGGAGCGATTTAATAGCGGGCTGGAGCTGTTGAAGCGCAATCAAAACAAAACTTCGGGAAAGAGTGTTCCGGACAGCGGAGGAGATGGTAATGGACAAGACAATCGCCTAACCTTGGCGCTCATCCATAGTCTGCTGCGGCCCTTTGGTCAGTGCTATGAACTCCTAACACCAGCTACCATTGCCAAGTACTTTATGCCCACTTGGAATGTGGTTCTTGATCTGCTCGACAGTTTCACTGACGAAGAGCTAAAACGCGAAGTGAAGCCCGAAGGCCGCAATGACTACATCAATGGGATTGTCAAGTCAGCTCGCTTTTTGGCCAGCCGCTTGACTGGACAGGAGGAGCTGATCCGTGACCTGGAAATGTTTCGCTTGAAAATGATTCTGCGTCTACTCCAGGTGTCCAGTTTCAATGGCAAAATGAATGCCCTTAACGAGATAAATAAGGTTCTCTCCTCGGTGGCCTACTATTCGCATCGATCCCAACCGCTGCCCCACTGCATGCCCGAGGACGAGATGGACTGGTTGACAGCCGAACGCATGGCACAATGGATTAAATCATCGGATGTGCTTGGCATTGTGCTCAAAGATTCGCTGCATCAGCCGCAGTATGTGGAAAAGCTGGAAAAGATTATACGCTTTCTAATCAAAGAGCAGGCACTGACGCTGGACGACCTGGATGCCGTATGGCGTGCCCAGGCGGGCAAGCATGAGGCCATTGTGAAGAACGTACACGATCTGCTGGCCAAGTTGGCTTGGGATTTCACCCCAGAACAGTTGGATCATCTTTTTGAGGCGTTTCAGGTAAGTCAAAGATGGGTTTTTTTATTATATAGTAGACTAAATTCTCTGCCAATTCCAGGCCAGCATGACGACCGCTAATAAGCGTCAGCGGGAGCGTCTGCTAGAGCTAATTCGTCGCCTAGCTGAGGACGACAAGAACGGAGTTATGGCTCAGAAAGTGCTGAAATTGTTCTGGACGCTGGCCCATAGCCAAGAAGTGCCGCCGGAAGTGCTTGATCAAGCTCTCGGTGCCCATGTCAAGATCTTGGACTATAGTTGTTCCCAGGAACGCGATGCTCAAAAGACCATTTGGTTGGACAAATGTGTAGGCGAACTGAAGGCAGGAGACTCTTGGGTTTTACCCGCTTTGCGTCTCATCCGGGACATTTGCTGTCTATACGACACGACGCCCAACCATGCGCCGCGCACCCAGACTGGCACCAATCGCCAGCAGGTGATCGAGCGGCTGCAAAACGACTATTCGCTGGTTATACTGGTCACCAATAGTCTCACCGCTTACATGGAGAAGGTGCGACAACTGGTCAACGAGACCCCCAGCCTAGAACCAGCGACCATCTTGATTGATGGAAGGTTTCCCCATCATGCGCAAATCGCAGAACGACTGGAATTTCTCAAGTTCCTGCTAAAGGATGGACAGCTCTGGCTGTGTGCGGACCAGGTGAGGCTAATCTGAGTTTCTACTTTAAATTTTCGGGTATAATTGATGTACTCTTCTATTTAGGCCAAGCAGATCTGGCATTGTCTGGCCGTTAATGCAGTCTTTGCGGCCGATCGTGAGGAATGTTTCCGCTGGTTCGGTAAACTGATGGGGGAGGAGCCGGACTTGGATCCAGGCATCAATAAGGATTTCTTTGAGAATAATATTCTGCAGCTGGATCCGCATCTGCTTACCGAGAGCGGCATCAAGTGCTTCGAGCGTTTCTTTAAGGCTGTCAATTCCAAAGAGGACAAACTGAAGGCGATTCATCGAGGCTACATGCTGGATAACGAGGATCTCATAGGCAAGGACTATCTGTGGCGCGTCATAACGATGGGCGGTGAGGACATAGCCAACAAAGCCATCGATCTGCTCAAGGAGGTGTCGACAGCGTTGGGGCCGCGTCTGCAGGAAAATATAGCTGGTTTCCATGAGATGTTCATTGGCGAATGCTGCTCTCGGCTACGCACTCATTATAGCAACATTCTCATTTTGGGCAAGGCCCAGCCGGAGGAGGACGCCAACCAGTCGGACAATGCCAACGACTCCAAGGACAACAAAATGCGGTTTATTGAAGCGGAGAAAATGTGCCGCATCATTAAGGTGCTGCAGGAGTACATCAAGGAGTGCGATCGCTCGTTTAGCGGCGACCGTGTCCACCTGCCCCTCAGTCGTGTAACGCGCGGCAAGAACACTAGTCTGTACATCCGGTTCCAGAATCCCGGACGACCCATCGATGACTTAGAGATTGTAACGCACAGCAACGAAACGATGGCCGCCTTCAAACGGAATCTGCTCAAGCGAATCAAGGGCACGTCGACGTCGACGACCAACATCAAGGTCGACCTCTTCTATGCCAACAATGAGCTAATCGAGGTCTCCGACGAGATCAATCCGCTCTACCAGTACACCATTCGCGACAAGATGATACTCACCGCTAAGCTCACTCCAGTGGGCACTGGTCTGGCCAGCAGTCCTGACTCCTCTAGCGACTCGAGCACTGGTTCGCCGCCGCGTCCGTGTCCGGACATGCAACGCGTGGAGTCGGAGAGCACTCTGCCCGGAGTGATTATATCCCAAAACTATCAGTATACCGAGTTCTTTCTCAAGCTTTACCAGCTGGGTAGCGATTTGGAGCATGGGCGGTTGCGCGACAGCGCTAAAGTGCTGCTCCATCTGCTGCCCTGCGATCGTCAGACAATACGTATGCTTCAGCTCATGTGTCGGGTGCCCAAGACGCAGTTGAATGATGATGTAAAAATTGCCAAGGTGGAGGATGAAGTATTAAATACGGTAACCAGCGGAGAGCAACAGTCAAACAGCGATGCCGATGCAGTAAGTTTGCTAGCAAATAATCCCATTCTTTTATACCATTTTTGTTGTTGTTTTCTAGGAGAACTGTACGCCAGAACAGATGTTCCTGCATCCAACGCCCGCCATGGTGCTGTATAATCTAAGTGTTTTGCATGGCTTGCTGATACCCGCCCTGGACCCGTTGGGTGAGGCCGCTCTGCAAGTGCAGTCCGCCTGGATGCATTCGGGTTGTGCTCATTTTGTGCTCGAGCTGCTGACCAAAAACAATTTTCTGCCCAGCGCCGATATGCACACCAAGCGCGCATCCTTTCAATGTGTGCTGCGATTGGCCAAGCTTTTCCTTTACATTGTGGGCAGTGTTTTGTCCCGCGTGGGCGATGAGCCGTTGATCTGTGACTATGACAATGGGGCCCGCTCCCAGGTGGACATACTGAAGCAGAACTTTTCGACCATGCCGAACGGTTCGCAGGGTACGTTAAGAGCCATTTCGGCCAAACTGGCCGTCATCCTGTCTACTGAGATGCTCTCGGCCAGCCAAGAGGGTGAACGATGTCGCGCTCTCTTCAGTTCCACGCTGCAATGGTCCTGCCCAGACATCTCCACCATTAAGGCGGTGGTACAGCTCGCCTGGGCTTCGTCATGTGGCAATCTTCAAGCGTTGGGCAGCAGCAATAGTGAATTTGAGGACGATGTCATTGTGCCCGATGGTCAGGACTTTAGCATGTGCAAAGAGGCACTGGAGGTGCTCACCATTTCCTTCATACTCAATCCCAGCGCCAATGAGGCTCTTAGCAGTGACGCCAACTGGCCCAAGTTCATCACATCAATAGTGCTAAAGAATCCGCTTAGGCATGTGCGTCAGGTGGCTTCCGAGCAGCTGTTCCTAGCCTCCACTTACTGTGCTGGGGATCGCCGGCCCTTCATCTATATGGTCAACCTGCTGGTGAGCGCCCTCAAAACACTGGTGCCGCAATACGAGGCCACCTGTGCCGAATTCTTTTCCGTATTGTGCCGCACCCTATCGTACGGATGCATCTACAACTGGCCACTGCAAATAGGCGAAGGTCTGCTGGGCGATGAAATCAAATGGCTGCAAAAGATTCGGGAGAATGTCAAGGCCACCGGAGATACGCAAGTGCATGAGGAGCTGCTCGAGGGTCATCTCTGCCTGGCCAAGGAGCTGATGTTCTTTCTAGTACCCGACTCCAAGGCTCAGCTCAATGAGCTGATACACGAGCTTATCGATGATTTCCTTTTCACAGCCTCGCGGGAGTATCTGCATTTACGCCGCCACGGCATCCTTCGGCAGGATACAGTGCCGCCTCCAGTGTGTCGTAGCCCGCATACCATAGCTGCTGCCTGCGATCTGCTAATTGCCTTGTGCCAGCTCTGTGTTCCTAATATGAAGCTACTTACCAATACACTCATCGATTTCGTCTGCACGGGTAAGTGGGGCGCTGCAACTTTCTCCCAACATGTCATTCTATATCCTTCTTTTACACCCTAGATACGGACCCGTTGCGCGAATGGGATTATCTGCCGCCAGTGGGCGCCAGGCCAACCAAAGGTTTCTGTGGATTGAAGAATGCCGGAGCCACCTGTTATATGAATTCGGTGCTGCAGCAGCTATACATGGTGCCGGCAGTGCGTGTAGGCATTCTAAAGGCTCATGGGGCTGCGACCAATGACAGCGAGGACTTTAGTGGCGACTCGGATTTGACAGGCGGAGGTCTGGGTTCTGGCTTCTTTTCGGGTCCCTCCACAATTGCCTCATTTTCATCGGCCGGGCCAGCCGGCGAGGATGGTTCGGATGTTCGTAAGAACTACCATGTGGTCATCCTTAAGCATGTCCAGGCCATATTCGCTCATTTGGGACATAGTGCGCTGCAGTTTTACGTGCCCCGCGGCCTCTGGACGCACTTCAAGTAAGTTCACAAGCAAATTTTTATACTGAAGTAACTAAAATTTCATTCCCTCAGGCTGCAAGGCGAGCCAGTTAATCTGCGCGAGCAACAGGATGCCGTTGAGTTTTTCATGTCGCTGTTCGAAAGTCTGGACGAGGGTCTCAAGGCTTTGGGCCACACCCAACTGATGAATGCTACACTGGGCGGATCGTTTAGCGATCAAAAGATCTGCCAAGAGTGCCCTCATCGCTACTCCAAAGAGGAACCATTTAGCGTATTTAGTGTCGATATTAGAAATCATAGCTCATTAACCGAATCTCTGGAGCAGTATGTCAAAGGGGAGTTGCTCGAGGGAGCCGATGCATACCATTGTGATAAATGTGATAAAAAAGTAAGTGGGCCATGTCCGGTCCGGTGTATCATGTTACTTATCGTTGCCACTCCCTTTCCAGGTAGTTACCATTAAGCGGCTCTGTGTGAAGAAACTGCCGCCCGTGTTAGCCATACAATTGAAACGCTTTGAATACGACTACGAGCGCGTCTGTGCGATTAAGTTTAATGATTATTTTGAATTTCCGCGTATCCTGGATATGGAGCCCTATACAGGTGAGTGGTTTAGTTGTGTGATTTTCGATCAAAGTCCTCTATCTTTTTATTAAACCTCAACAGTATCTGGCCTAGCTAAGCTGGAGGGCGAAGTGGTGGAAGTGGGTGATAATTGTCAAACAAATGTTGAAACAACAAAATACGAACTGACTGGCATTGTGGTGCACAGCGGGCAGGCCTCCGGTGGTCACTACTTCAGCTACATACTCTCCAAGTGAGTTAGAACAACATAAACAAATCTTTCTGGATAACTATCCTTGCAAATCTTCGCAGAAATCCAGCCAATGGCAAATGCCAGTGGTACAAGTTTGACGATGGTGATGTCACCGAATGTAAAATGCACGAGGATGAGGAAATGAAGGCTCAATGCTTTGGTGGTGATTATATGGGCGAGATCTATGACAACAATCTGAAGCGTATGCAATATCGTCGCCAGAAGCGCTGGTGGAATGCCTACATGCTGTTCTATACGCGTTGTGATCAAAATCCAATACAGTTTGATCCCAGTGTGGAGCAATTGTCGCTGACAGAGAGCCGGAACATGGTATTGCCATTGCCCAAGCCCATAGAGCGCAGTGTTCGGTAAGTAATTCAATTATTCTGCATTATGAACCATTTTTAAAGATTCGAATCAGTTTCCGGATTCGAAACTAGTTCTAACTAACTTAACTTTAACTAACTTTATTATAAAATGTTAAATTGGCTATACAGTCCCAAAGGGGCCAAGCCAAGCTTTTCTCATTCGCAAAGTTTCGAGAAGCTTTTTGATGGCTTAGTTACTTCACAAAGCAATTTTCTAGGGGAAAAAAGCTTTTCCATTAGCTTTTCCAAGCACACTAACCGCTGAGCTACACCCGGCCATTTTGGTATTCATTGCTGGTTGATCAATACAACAATATTTAATAATTAAAGCCAATGCGTCTCTACTATCTCGAAAAGTCTCTTAGGCATTGAATTCACAAAATTTGTAAGTAAATTTTAGTCTAAAAGAGGCCATTGAGCGAAAATTTTGCTTTTGAACCTTTCCACATTCTCCACTTTGTTATTGGCGTAAACTCGCCTGGCTAAGATACCCCAAATGTTCTCAATTGGGCTTACGTCAGGGGAGCACGCTGGCCAATCCAAAACATTTATATGGTTCTTGTGTATAGAGACATTATCTTGCTTAAAAACAAGATCTTTTTCCAAAAATGGCAAGAGACGATCCTCCAATACCTTTTTGTGTTCTCCTCTGTTCATCCTGGAGCTTGTGAAGCACAGATCAAGCGTTCCAGAACTAACAAATTAAAATTAAAATATCATACCGAGTCTTACTTTTTTTTTCCACAAATTGAAGCCGTGCAGTTTTCTGGTGCGCACCTCTGACAATGCACTCCGATCATTGCAGCGTCCGCCAAACAGTCATCCGCGACCATGGCTTACTTCATCATGCGGCAAGTGTGGAGCACGAAGGTTGGGTTTTTTTCAGAGCTATGCTTCACACCATATTCATCGGGTTTGTTAAAAAATTCTTCTTCTTTTTTGTTGGCCATTACAACCGTTTGACGGTCTGAGCCTCTGCGATTAATGCTCTCCAGTCGCTTCTGTTCCGTGCGAGCTGGCACCAGTGGGTCACACCAAGCTTGGCAATGTCTGCCCGCACCTGGTCGTCCCATTTTAGTGGAGGTCTCCCCTGTTTGCTTCTTCCTCCATAGTCAGCCGCATTTGATTTATACGCTCTTTTTACTGGAGCTTCTTCGTCCATCCTGGTGACATGTCCTAACCAGCGCAGACGCTGTTGCTTTATGCGCTTGACCAGACAGGTGTCCCCATGGAGCTCATACAGTTCGTCATTATTTCGAATGCGCAAATCATCGCCAACTTTTAAAGGTCCATAAATCCTCCGAAGAATCTTTTGTTCAAACCCGCCGATCGCCGCTTCATCCGCTGCTCTCATTGTCCATGCTTCTGCGTCATATT
This sequence comes from Lordiphosa stackelbergi, assembly GCA_018904235.1. Lineage (NCBI taxonomy): Eukaryota > Metazoa > Arthropoda > Insecta > Diptera > Drosophilidae > Lordiphosa > Lordiphosa stackelbergi. The sequence continues at coordinate 20,890 of JAEIFU010000309.1, read as the reverse complement.
GCAGGACTGGGATGATAAGCGACTTGTGTAGGGCTAATTTTGTTCTTCGCTTGAGGTCTCTGCTCTTGAGCTGCCTACTTAGCCCGTAGCAGCATCGGTTTGCAAGAGTGATTCTTCCTCGGATTTCCAGACGAAAATTGTAACAGATTGTCCAAGACGCAAGGACTTTTTGTCCGCGGATACTAGGTATTTCGTCTTGTCCTTATTTTCCACAAAACCCATTATTTCAGACTGCCTCTCAATCTCTGAAAACGCCCTGCTTACCGGCCGTTCATTTTTGCCGATAGTTTTAATATCATCGTCATATGCGGGTAGCATTAGATCTTTACGAAGAAATAAGCCCGTTCCGTTGGCATGTGGACACTGGCGCAGTATATATTCCATCAGTAGATTGAAGAAGTCACACGATTGGGAATCGCCCTGCCTAAAACCTCTTTTGGAATCAAATGGTTCGGAGAGGTTCGTTCCTATTTTGACGGAGCTTTGCCGACTTTTCAACGTCATCATGCAAAGTCGAACATACTTTGCTGGTACACCCAAAGTAGACAGGGCTTCAAAAAACCTAGACCTTATCAACGTGATTTACAATCAACAAAAAGGTGGTGTGTTTTAATCAGAGCGGGCAAACAAACGAAACGTTTAACGAACCGTTCGCGAAAGCTTAGAAACTATTCATTTGTTTTGTAGCTGTTACTATAGTGAGGAAAAACGAAACCACTAACTTTATATTGCCGAAGAGCGCAAACGAAACGATTGGAATATTGTTCTCCCGACAGCTAAACTGCCTTGGAACGTTTCGGAACGAAACGTATACTAAGAAATCGTTTGCGGAATGATCGGCTTTTAGTTCTACTTCAGCTGCTGAATTGAAGAAATAAAATAAAAGCAAACGAAAACAACAAAGCTGAGAGAAACAAAGAAGTAAGCAACAGAAAAAAAAAAAAAACAAAGTGTATACAAATTGAGCAGCAAACGTTTCCGAACTATTCGCGCTCGTTGCATATCGTTCCGATTCCCTTTGTACGCAAATCAAGATGAGCGCATTTCGCTTTACGTTTAGTTTGCTCTCACGAACGCAAACTAAACAGAACTCATTTTTTTTACAGTTACATTTTCTTGGGTTTTGTTAGTATTTCGCTCTGTGCAAAGAAAGAAACGAAACGATTCAGAAACGTTTCGTTTCGTTAGTTTGCCCGCTCTGGTTTTAATGTCTCTCTTGTAGGTCCTTTCCATGATTTGTCGTAGTGTGAATATCTGGTCTGTGGTGGATTTACCAGGTCTAAAGCCACACTGATAAGGCCCAATCAGTGTGTAAATAAGCGGCTTTAGACGTTCATAAATAATACGCTAAAGAAATTTCTATGCAATGGAAAGGAGACTGATTCCGCGGTAGTTGGCGCAAACTGCAGGGCCTCCTTTATTAAAGATTGGGCATAGAACACTAGATTCCAATCGTCGGGCATGCTTTCGTCAACCCATATACGGCAAAGAAGTTGGTGCATGCGCCTTACCAATTCTTCACCTCCAGCCTTGAACAATTCAGCGGGCAGCTCATCAACGCCTGGTGATTTGTTGTTCTTTAGCCTTTGTATGGCTAAACAGACTTGCTGTTGGGTCGGTGGGTCTATCTCTATGTTGTCGAGTGGTGGCATCGCTACTTTTCTAGAGGCGGCATCATGTTCGTCATCGCCTCCCAGTAGGTTGGAGAAGTAACTTCTCCATTTGTTAAGCGCCACTTGTGGATCTGTGACCAGGTTCCCGTGTTCTGGGCTTAAAACCTTCTATTAATTGCTTAATTTTTTGGTAAAATTTTCGAGTCTCATTCGCGCATGCGCCTTTCCTGCTCGTTCTTTTTTCTTCTAAAGAGTCGCTTCTCCTCTTTTCTTTTCTGCCGGTATCGCTCCTTAACAGCCCGCATTGCTCCCGACTGCATAGTTCTCCTGTACGCTGCGTCTTTCTCTGCAGTAGCGCGTCGGCACTCCTCATCGTACCAAGACCGTCTTCTAGGGGACTCGGAGTACCCGAGTATCTCCTTGGCAGCCGTACTCATGGAGTGTGATATACGATTTCACTGTTCGCATATATCGGAAGAAGATGGGGAGGTTTCCCTGAGCAGTTGGCCGAGTTTAGCTTTGTAGGCTTCAGAGATCCCTTGTGATTGCAGCTTCTCGACGTTTAGCTTTCGACGTGTGCCAGAGCGTGAGGCATGCGCCACACTGAGCCGCATGCGTACCTTGGCTGCAACCAGGCAGTGATCCGAGTCTATGTTGGCTCCTCGAATCGCACGCACGTCTAGTACACTCGATGAGTGCCTTCTGTCGATCACAACGTGATCAATCTGATTTCGTGTTCGTTGATCAGGGGACTTCCAGGTCGCCTTATGGATGTCGAGGTGTTCAAATCTGGTACTACTGGACTGTCGAATCAAAAACTACTTTTCTCCCGGGGTAAACATTATTTTTTTGGCCAACTCCACACGAAATGTAATTTAATCTTCTCAAACAGCTAGCCGAAAACGCAATCACCACTTCCTCGATCTTATCGAGATGCGATAGTTCAAAGGCGAAGTGCGACACCCCTATTAAAACTAATGTAGCTCGGAATATAAGCGGTTAAGCACCGGTTTCTTGTCAACTACATCAACAAAATCGATTGTCTTGGTTCAAAGTTCACAGATGTGTTCCATTTATGCTCAGATTTTCTCATCATTGTCTTTCCATTTAAATTTGCAGCCACCAAAACATACGTTTCCTGCATTCGCGTAGCATTTTCTCTGTGGAGTTCTTCAATTTCATCAAGAAGCTGGTCAGCTGCAGCATTCCCTCGGCACGCAGCGATAAGATTGTGAGTATACGAAAATGCCTTTTGCTTTGGTTAGTTCTTAATCCAAGTGTGTTGATCCTTGCAGACACCCGCTGCCGAGGAGCTCTCCTTGCTGGGCGTGCAATTGGCTTCGCAGTTTCTGTTCCACACTGGCTTCCGTACAAAGAAGTCTTTGCGTGGTCCCGTCATCGAGTGGTGAGTGAACTTTGTCTCTTGGACTGACTCGAATCTAATTATCTTGATTTCACTCTCAGGTACGATACGCTCTCACATCACATACGTTCCTCGGCTTTGGTGCGCAAGTGGTTTGCCAATCATGCGCTACTATCGCCACCATCGCGTCTCGGCGAATATATACTGATGGCTCCATCGCCCGAGGTGCGCACCGTGTTTGTCAAGCTGGTTGTGTTCTTCTGTCACTTTGCCATTACCGATGAGCCGCTCGCTGGCTACGAGGGCAGCAATCTCTGTGAACAGGTGCTCATTAGTGTACTGCGTCTGTTAAAACTGGAGGCGGCGGACTATGGCAAACATTTGCCTCATTACTTTAGCCTGTTTAGCATGTATGTGGGTCTGGGGACGCGTGAGAAGCAACAGTTGCTAAGGGTGAGTAGCTCCAATTTCCCCCCTCTTCCTAATACTAATTAATCCATTTTGTTGCAGCTGAACGTGCCGGTGCAATTTATACAGGTGGCACTAGATGATGGGCCTGGTCCGTCCATCAAGTATCAGTATCCCGAGTTTAGTAAACTGCATCAGGTAGTTTCTCATCTGGTGCGTTGCAGCGATGTCAGCGACAAGTGTCAGAGCTCTAATCAGAATGCTCGGCCTCTGCCCAATCCGTTTAAGGATCCCACAGTCACTCCCGAGGAGCTTACGCCGTTGTCTAGCGAGTGCATGGATCTTCTGTTTAATCGCAATGGGTAAGTGGGAGGTACATATAAAAATGGAATTCCGATTAATCATAATGATCTCATTCATTAGCTACATTAAGAAGGTCATCGAGGACACGAATGTGGGCGACGAGGGCCTGAAGCTACTGCAATACTGCAGCTGGGAGAACCCACACTTCTCCCGGGCGGTGCTCACCGAATTGCTGTGGCAGTGCGGCTTTGCCTATTGTCATGACATGCGCCATCATACGGATCTTTTGTTAAATATTTTGCTGATTGACGACTCGTGGCAGCACCACCGCATTCACAATGCACTTAACGGCGTGGCCGAGGAGCGCGAGGGCCTGCTGGACACGATACAAAGAGCCAAGACTCATTACCAGAAGAGAGCGTACCAGATTATCAAATGCCTGACGCAGCTCTTCCATAAGTCACCGATTGCCCTGCAGATGCTAAACACAAGTCCGAGCATTAGCCGGCACTGGAGCATTGCCGTGGAATGGCTGCAGGATGAGCTGGAGAGGCAGCGTGGTATAGGCTGTCAATACAACTCCTATTCGTGGTCACCGCCGGCGCAGAGCAACGACAACACCAATGGCTATATGCTGGAAAGATCGCAATCCGCCAAGAACACCTGGACCATGGCCTTCGAGCTCTGCCCGGAGGAGGTGAGCGAGAAAACGGTGCCTACCCCTTGAAATTCTTTATGAGGAATCGACTCTAACTACTGTTCTTTTTGCAGCAGGATCAGGAGGAGAACAACGAATCCGACTTGGAGTCGAATTTGGATGATAACAAACTACAGGAACAGCAGGCTCAATCGGCCACTGTTCTGCAGGAGGGCACAGTCAGTGGCAATGAGCAGGTGCAGCCGGATAACAAGTTAACTACCTCCACTGGAGCCTGGCCATCGCCTCGTCTAGACAGTAATGCCATTCCGCGACTGTCGCGGCAATTATTTGGAGCGTATACCTCAACAGGTGGCGGCGGCACTGGTGGTTCGGTTGGGAGTGTGGCACCCACAGCAGATGGAAGCGGCGCGAACAGCGAAACAGAGAGCAGCGCCCAGGAGACAACGGCCGACTTGTCGAACATCAATGGGCTCACAAATAGTCTAGATCACATTGAAATCTCATCCAAAAAGGTAACTAAGGGGGGACTAAAGTAGGCGGCTGCTTTTGGGATTGTTGATACATCAATAATCCAAGCATGCCTTAACCCATTTTTAAGGATTGGTCTCCTGCCAAGCAGCCCCAGCCAAACAATTACATACAATAAACACAATAAACACTCTCCAATTCCCCCTCTCTCTTTCTCTTCCCTCGACACTTGGTAAACGTCTTCTAATTCTTCTGTATAAATATTTTTACGATCCAAAAACCAACACACAAATTACTTGGCGCTTTCTTTGCGATGTTTCGCTGTTTGTTTTGTTGTTACAACCTCCCAAACCCCCGGCAATTCCGATAATTTGTGACCAGGGTATGCGACCTCGTACCAAGGGAGGTAAACTGCCACCGACGCTGTTCCATCCACATCAGTTGTCCGCGGAGTTGCCACTACAGTCACAACAACAACAACAGAAACAGCAACAACAACAACTACAGTCACATCATCAACAACAACAACAACGTGGTGATATTAGCAACAGTTCCTCAAGCCGCTTAATTTGATTTGCCGCCAAGTTAGTTAGAGCCCTTGTTTCATTTTGTTGCCCACCGCCCCTGCCCACACAAAAGCCCTAATTTGTTTTTGTTTGTGTTTCTTTTTTTATGTTTAACGTTGATTTCATCCACACTACTGCTGTGACCAGTAAAGTCTTATGGCTTTTTTCTTTTTGTTGTCAAATGCAAGCTTTTGATAAACACCTAATCTTTACCATATACAACCATCACACACAGATACCACACATACACACACACACACTCAAATGGGTCCATTAGCATAAAGTTGAAATAAATTGTAACTAATCTCTAAACATAATCATGGGATGATTTTAGAGTTAACAAAAACTTGACAGATTGAAGTCCCAACATAAATAAGCGCAGCTGCAGTATATCATTAGATTGAAGTTTAACATACCCCATAGATGGAGCGATAACCTCAATATATTCTTCAATAGCATAATGTGCTGAGTTGACGTTTGTAGCCATGTTCATTTGTCTACGGTTTCTAAGCTATGTCCTCCTCCGAATTTGAGCTACAGTTAAACCGATCGATGTGACATTTGCAGGGTTAGATTACACTAGGCAAGAGTTTGGCTCTCAGCGAATTTTCCGTTAAATATTTTATTCGAATGAAAATTTGCAGTCTCTTTCTCTCGTACCCTCTTCATGGCACGTATATTTGTTCAAACGTTCATAACTTCTGTGTATGCAAGATCCCTCTGCGTCAGCGACGTCGACACACCGACAGTATACGTGCCTTTACTACTCTCTTTTCCAACAATACACAAGTGCTAAACCAGCACTATCGAGTGGCTAAACACACACACGCAACGCAGAAATAAGCATGTGTGTTTTGCCGACTCCTAGTTTAAATGTAATTTATCTTCATAAAAAGCTAAAGCGAATTAATGTATGTACATTAGGGTGGAAAATTTTAAGATCATCCGATGCTCCGATACTTTTTGATGGGTAAAAAAAACAGTAAAAAAAAGTCGAGTTTTAACTAGACTAGGAATAGTTTCTAAAGTGTTTGTATATAACTCATACGCAGTGTTGCCTATTATCATATATTTTTGTAATTTTGGTCGGAAATTGGGTTTTAGTGAGCAAAACTGTTTTGTTCACAATATTACCGCTCTCAAACACGGTCATGGGTCATATTGAATGTTTTTAAGCTGATCTGCGGAGTTTGGTCAAAGTCACCAACCGTTGAGACAAGCTTAAAGTGTATCAGACCTACGGCACAGACGAAGTTAGCTTTGCCTTTCTCGTTTTCATTTATAAATATTCGGCGTTGATTTTATTTAAAAACCATTCCAATTTTAAAAACAATAAAGGACTACTGCCCTACGACCTAGTGTGCATGCCATTAGAGAAAAACGAAATCTCAAAATATGGAAATGTTGTACAACTTGAAGATTTATTTCGTTCTTGGATAATCATTTTTTTTAAAGAATTGTAAATTCTATTGTTGTTGTTATACACTTGAAAAGTGAATTATAATTTTGCACATAAGTTTGTAACGCATAGAAGAAATCATCTCCGACCACATAAAGTATGTCGAAGGCTCGTTAACCTTTTTGCTTAAGGCTTCCTTCATTGTTAGGAGCGTAGCGAGTTCTGATATTTACACTCGGGCAAGGTTCTAGTAAAAGTGTTTCAGTTCTTCGCTCGACACTGCTTTTATACCCTTCCCATACATCGAACCACACCCGACGACCTTGCAACCGAGGCCCCGTTTCGACCAATCGTGCAACCGACGACCGGCTCTAACGAACAACATTCTATCGAACTAGACTAAGCAACATGTTAGCAGGGCCTACTAGACTAATGGCTACGTGTCCCAACATATTGACATTCCAGTGTTGATAACTCATTTTTCAATCTAAATAACACGATGACACGACAAGTATATATATTCTTGATCAGCATGACGAGCTGAGTTGATTAAGCTTTGTCCGTCCGTCTGTCTCTTTTTACGCGAACTAGTCCCTAAGTTTTGGAGCTATCGAGCTGAAACTTTGCATAGAGTCTTCTTTTTACTGCACGCTGCTAATATGTCGGAACCAACTGGACGGAGGACTACTTCTTAGTTACATACAAATGTTCGTTCGGAAAATGGGTTTTAGTGAGAAAAAACTGGTTTGTTCTTAATATTATCGCTTTCAAACACGGTCATGGGTAATATGTAATGTTTTTTAAGCTGATTTGCGAAGTTTGGTCGAAGTCGCTAACCGTTGTGACTAGTTATTTCAAGTGTATCAAAACTTCGGTACAGACGAAGTTAGCTTTGCCTTTCTCGTTTTTTTTTTATAATTTAAAATGAATGTGGAAAGGCAAGATCAAAATATAAAAGATGATCAGCATAACCTCCTCAAAAATGGCGTGTTCAGCAGAATAATTGATCCCTGAGCAAGTAGCATAAAAAGTATGAAGCAAATAGTTTCTGCTGAACGAATTGCTACATTTTTGAGGCGGGTGAACTCTGAAATGGCGGCGTAGACACATTTCCGATCCGTGTTAACATGAATTCTGCATATAAAAAGTTAAAATTAGGTTTAATTATATTTTAGAATTTATTGTTATAATTTACAGCCGATAGAAGTCTTATCTTTGCAATCAATGCACGATAGCATGCCTATCGATCAAAGTAGCGTACTATTTCTTCCTCTATCATGGGACTTGAAATTGGCTATCATGATACCGCATCACTCGAGTTCAGCAGAAATATCAGTGCAAAATTATACTTGATCAGGGAGCAAGTTGTTCTTGAAAAAGGCCAATGTGTCTAAACAAACACCAGAATAAAAATGCTCTACATAAATTTGAGCGAAAATTCTCTTCTTATTTCATAAATAAAAATCTTTTCTGAAACAAATAACTGGGCCATTAGCTTCATCATGTCTCGTTCGTCAACAACTACGAAGAAATCTTGATTTGTCGCTTTGTCTCGGTATGTCTCACGACCATCAGTTTAGTTCACAGCACTGATTGTAAGGCTACCTTCCAAATTCACTTTGGAAGCCCTGGAGTAGGTCGCTATGAAGAATACCAATTAGTCACGTTCTCAATTCCATCGAATCGATTTGTGTTCCAGCAAAACGAAAAAAAATGGTCGGTTTAAAAACTTTTGCCTGGCCAGAGTGAAAACGCGATCAACTTACTTCGACCAAAAACACTAGAACACAAAGATGCGTAACGGCCACACAAGTGAATGTCGGGCAAAATTTTTTACTTGATTTTAAAGCTCTAGAGCAGCCAGGCCAAAAAGTGAGATTGTATTGGTGTGCGAAAATAAAGCGCCGAGAATTTGCTTTGACCCAATCGCTTCGAACTCTGTCGAGCGAATGACTCCTTTCTGCTCTTTGGTCTCAGCTTCGGCAAGTGTTCGGGTCGTTTACGTGTGAATTGCGAAATGTTTTCGCCCCCGGGGAGGAAACAAGGGCCATCGCTGCTCTAGAGTCTTTGCTTCGACTGTTTAGATGAAGCTTCATGCTTATTCTGATCTTCTTCTTATCCCTCATAGTTCCAAATCTCTTTCTGCAGTAGTTTATCGTTTAATAGTTCTTAGTCTTCGAACGATAAACAATCGATCGACCGAACTATAAAAAAATCGAAGGATTGATTCGTTTAGAGCTTAGAAAAGAGCGCACTGAATCTCGAACTTGAAGAAGAGTAAAGATAGCATTTAGCATAGCCCAAAACAATCGTCTTATAATCTGTACAATAAAATAAAATTGTAAATAATTTACCCCTTTCTCTCTCTATGTGGACCTATTTGACACTTCTCTAACACTGTAATTACTCTGCTTACCTGGCACGCAGACGCTGAAGCGTAGCACCCAAATAGCATGTAGATTCCCATTTCACTTATCAACAGACTTAACTTATAGTTCTCTTCCGTCACAGATCTGTCGCAGAAAAATTCGAAGAAGGGCACTTGAAAATAATGATGAAACCACTGAGGAATTAACAGATGTAACAACAGAGCCATCGACCACAGTAACAACAACAGCAGCAGCCACAGAGGCCACCACAACAGTAACAACAATAACCACGCCCACAATAGCAATAACAGCGCCCACAAGTGTACCAACAGCAGCAGCAACAATTACAACGGCAACAACAGCGGAAGTGGACGAAATCACTTCAAGAATGGACAAAAAACTTAATTTAAACCCAAATTAGAGAACAAACCAAACAAACTAAAGTTTTTTTTTGCAATAAAGAAGGAAAATAGAAACCCCCATGAGACGCACGACATGCAGCCGGAAAATTAAGATCTTTGCGGAATGTTTAAAATTTCATTTCTTTTTTACTTTGTTAGTTTAGTTGGGGCTCCCGCCGTAACAAATAAAACGAGACTTAAAAGTGCAGTATATAAAATGAAATAAAGCGGAAAAGCAAACAAAAATAATACTTAATCGATGAAAACTCAAGTCATGATGAGGGTATGTACCAACAGGACGTGTTTAAATAGTTATTGTACTTGATAAATTACCCACACACACACTCACATAAACATCCACACTCACACACACACACAATCACTCATAAATACTAAGATGCGTTAAGTTGCACACGTTTACGGTACCATATAATTGTATTTATATAGTATATAAATGATGTATTATGTATTGAAATCGAGCAACCTTAACTCAACTCACTTAACATACTAACCGATTGAAACCAATCAAAATTATACACTAGGAAGCAACAACAAATTGGGCTAACTAAACAAAAATCCAACAATTATGACATAGGGCCACAAACCAAATTGCATCGTCACTCGTACTCAGTACTCGCCTGAATAGTGTTTCCATCGTCAATCAAATAGCAAAAGCCAAGTGAACTTTGGATGCTAATTTAATTAAACAAAACAGAAACAGTATAGAAACACAAACGCAGAATGGACTAAAAGTAAATACGAGCATAAAGAAAAACTTGATTATGTTTATACTAAGTATATATATAAATATATCTATTTTTAATTAATTAGTGTTTTGTATTAAGTGAAATTTGTTAAACATTTATTAAATTATTATGTTTTAAGTTGCAAAATAAAAAGCGAAATGTAAGCAAAACAACGCGCAAATTCATTGCATTTTATTTTTGTGTTTTGAAAATCCGAAACGACAACCAAAATCCCGCTAAATGATGTGTCCCAAAAGTATTTTGCGTTATTTTCAATTATGTATTTTAAAAGTGATTTACACAGAAAAACACTGAATAAAAGAACTCTTATACGAACCCATTCAAAGTATACCAAAAACAAAAAAGCGAAAAAAAGAATAAAATCATTTTTTAAAACATTAATACGCCTTATTGCTAGTCCAACTCCGAAAATGAATAGGGTTGATTTTGAATATTTTTAAGCAAACGTGGTTCAACGTAGTTTAAATTTGGCAAAAGATATAAGGAGGGCTTAATCCCGAAACGAATATCGGTTCCGGTTCCGGTACCGGTACGTCCCGAAATGAATGTTTCGGTAAAAAGTTCTATTTCGGTTTTCATTTAATTTCGGTTTCGATACGGTACCCGGATTTTTTATTCGGTATACCGGTACGTACCGTTATAAGTAATACTTATTTTTAATACTGAAAAAATTAACTTCTGAAATAAATCTAAATCGTTTTATTCGCGTTTAATAAAACGAATCAAAATTCAACAAAAAATTATTGATTTTACATTTAAAGTAAAACTAAATAGACTTCATATTTCGTATTTCTTTACGTAGTAAACATGTATGATCTAATGATTGCAAAGTGGTTGAGTCCATGCAACTTCTAAGCGGATTTATTATAAATTTTACGCCAGAGAATAGGCGCTCCTCGCTAAGCTGCGTAACTGGAACAGAAAAAACAACTATTGAAATCTCATACAATTCTGGGAGTTTTGTGGAGGATTCTGACCACCAGTTAAGAATGTTTTCATGGTTTCGAACACGTTTAAGGGCGAGAATAGTGTTAGTGGAATCCAGTAGCTTATTTGTTGACACAATTGATGTATTATTATTACCAAGAATCTTTTCATGCAAAATCACATAAGCCTCAACTTCGTCGCCGCAATCAGATGAACCATAATTTGAACTGCATTCATCATTAAGGAGTGATTGTACAGCAAACGACGAAATTTTTTTAGAAATATTTAGTGAAAGATCGATACAAGTATTTTTTGCTCAGTACTTAGCGTTACGTTATAGTTAGGGTCCAAAAATATGCCACATAAAAAAGGATTGTTTTAAAAAAAGATTTCTCAAGCTTTTCTATTTCGTATCATTTATTAACTAGTCTTTTGCTACCATTCTACCATACTATTGTGAAGTATTAGGTTTACGAGTACTTGGCAGTGTCTTTAGTCCTATCGATAATGTATAAGTGTTTTAATGAAAGATTTAATAAGAAAATGTGGAAATTTGGTGTAGATGGTGTTCTGCTAGAGTCGCGGTGAGTTGAGTTCCTTGGGAAAGACTCTCTTTAACCTTCTCCTTTGAAGTACTCCTTGGATTCTGCGTTTTCTTAGTAATCTTTTAGCCATATGTATGCACATATTTTAGTTTGCTGCCAAAAACAAATCAATCATAGTAAGTTAAGCGCCCTTTACAATATGCGAGATTTTCTTGCAAGTGTCATTTGACATAGGGGTGCTTAAATTTTATGACCTTTAAAAAACTTGCAAGAAAATATGGCATCGTGTAAAGGACGTGTTATGAAACCGAAACTGAACCTGTACCAACGTTTCGGTTTCGTTTCGGTTATATCGGTTCCAATAATAACGGTAAACGGTTTTCGGTTCCCAACAAAAAATTTGTTTCGATTCCGGTTCCGGTTCCGGTACGCGATTGAAACGGATTATTTCGGTTAACTGTTCCGGTTTCGGTTCCGGTATTATGCCCTGGATATAAGAACAGAATTATAACTAGATCTTATTCTTTTAATGATTTTATTGATTGTTTTGCTCTCAATTGTGTGCAGATCCTGTCGCTTGTGCAACGCTAATCGTAAATTCAAATTATGCGCAGTCAAATCGATGAAGAATAAATGCTTCCACTTTGGTGGCTTTTGGACCAAATCGAGACTTTAAATCCTAAAATATTGTCAACTGCTGCAGTCCAGTGCCTCGTCTGCAAAATAGCCTGTACCAAGTAAAATTGGTCCAATGACTTTGATTTCCTAAGTTAATATTAAGTTATTTTCTTCGAATCAATATATTCTTCTAGAGAAAGCAAAGCTTTCTATTGCTTTCATAAACGGCTCAGACGTTGACTCATTTAAAGTTGAATTTTGAAAACTCTCATTAAAAACTTGTTTTTGGAGCTTCAGCACGCATATCAAATAGTGCACGCACCCTACTAATGTATGTCAAATTGAACTTGCTTGAAAAAATCGTTAACTACTAAATTTTGAGTGTTTGAGCATTCTCGAACCATATTCGCTCCTTTATCGACGTTGGTAGTAAATATCTGACTTAGAGAAATGTCGTTGGATTGAAGAACTTCTTGAACAACAAGTCAGATTACAAGGAATTTCATGGTCCTGTTCGTCAGACCCAAAAAACCCGAACCGGTTGTAAAGGGTTCGGTTCAGGACAGGCGGTCATTAACAAATAGCATGGAGGTCACAAATACCGGATAAGAAGTGCTACTTTCTTGCTTTCTAAGTTCTAAACTGGAGATAAGATGAAATCCAATTAAGAAACTCCAACGGAAGTATCAGCAAACGCAATTTCGGTTAATTTGATTGATCATTTTCGAAAGGACGCCGATTCGGTTTGGGTTTTGGTTCGATAGTCGAGGACAAATTTTTCATATAAGTGGGTCGGAAAAAATTGATTATGTTTATTTTTGTAAAACATATTATGTTGAAAGTTTTACAGGATGTTTATAAGACCCTAATAGATCGTTAACCCTCATACAGGCACATTAGGGTGGACGCCGCTAAAATAGTTAACTGATACCATCTTAAACGATTACTTTAAGGGTGTAAATAATAAATTAAAAAATCAAAAAATTTTAGATCGTGTTTTAACCTCTGCGAAAAGCGTTCAAAGTTTCCACAAATATTACGTATACGATACGACACGTTCGCCGAATCGAAATTTCGTCGACGAACTCTTCGTATCATTTTTAAAGTTGTCAAATTTGCATTTAATTGAGCAACAAACAAATATGGAGCAGGAATCGAATGTATTTTTGATCGGAAAACTAAGACCTAATTTTGACGATGCGTGCCCATTTCCAATAAAAGGGACTAAATTTTTAAGACTGTCCATTCTACAAAGTGCGATTAGTGTGGCTTGCAGGTTGGAGTCAGCATTGTCCATGAGCGGGGTTCCAACAAGGGCTATGTCCGCATGAACGCACGGGCCTTCTAGTCACATACTACCGACATAATAGTGGAAACCACTTTGATTGAGCATTTGGGCTATCGTGGGCAATTCGCTGAACTCAAGAGACCGCTCCGAATTAAATTGAATTAAATTGATAAAAGAGATAGAGCCCGAAACGAAGAAGGAATTGAAGACTACACCGGAAGAAGACTTTGCAGCATGTTTTTAAAATTGTAAAAAAGTTGGCACAAGTGTAATGCAGTCGAGGGAGACTACTTTCAGGGGAATGAAATGAATTTACAATAATAAATAAAGATTTCTTGATTTATATAAAAATTCCCTGTATTTTTGCCCATAGTAGAATAGTGAATGGGAATGGGAAGAATGGGAATCATTGTATCAAAGTCAATTTATAAGCATCACAGTAAAAATAGACTATTCGCAGGAACGGCTGCAAACCTGATGCGCAGCACCACACTTCAGTTCGTGTGGGACCTAACTTCAAAGATATTCTGATAGCCTCATGGTGTAAATCTTATTTTCATCTAGAAGTGAACAGCGCAGAATATCAGAAATTTCGCAGTAATATACCATTTCGAATAAATATATATAATATTTAGTAAATATTATTTTCATATAGTCTTGGCTATATTAAACAATAAATCATCAACTTAAACAAAAAATGTTCAATGGTTATGGTACCTTTTTGTCAAATGTTATGACTTCAAACCAAGTCTACGCCAACTACTTAAAAATTAAACATGTGGGCAAGGGCAACAGTACGTATGAGTGATAAACTTTGAATCCAAGTCGCAGACCCTAAAACTAATTACTTCTCAAAAATTTTTTTGTTATGCATTTTTTTGACGAAAACGCATCGCTTAAGAGGGTATCAGTATGGCCTTGCATATTTACATACATAAAATGTCCGACCAAAGGCACATATTTTTTTAACCTTAGTTCACGCACATAGGGCCTGGCCAGAATACACCCATTTGTTTGGGAATTAGAGTTGCATGTTGTCGAATTTTTAGCTCAAGTAGGTAAATGTTTTTAATTTCTGACCCTTCTATTTCGATTTGTCAAAGAATCAGCTACCTATTGTAGTTGTTCGAACAAAAGAAAGGGAATGCGAATGAGTGTTACATGATATGAAATTTCTTTATGTATTCTGGGGAAGGCATGAGAAGCATTTATGTATAATCGACTTTTGAGTGTTGTTGACAGACCGTATTAGAGCATTTGAAGCAGTAAAATCTACTTTTACGACGCAGCTTATCGCCTGTTTCTGAACATATTCGACAGGATTTGCGACAGGTGTGTGTATCAGGACCGCTGTGTTGAGGAACTACAACACTACTGGTTAGATTTATTGCTCTGCTGACGAACGATTCAAAAGATAAACGATTATTCATGCGATTTTCGAAATTTGCGGGGTCCAATGTTTTGGATGTTTTTGGTTGATTTCACCCTTTTTTTTACAAATTATATTAGTGGCCATGCCATGCCGTTTTGTTGTATAATTCGCTTAGTCGAATTATAAAACGAACTGGATTCATGGCTTCGCCTTCAAAATTTTTTTTGTAATGAACGGTGGACAACAAATTGACAGCCTTCTGTAACAAAAACCAAACACAGTTGAAAGGACTGGCCGTTAGCGCTCTTCATCGCTTTCTTGGGAAGACATCTTTTGTTTGATCGAATGATGCCAACAAATGCGAGGCCAATAGTAGCTAATCGTTGAGCGCCGCCTAATGTTGTGAAGAAATTATCGGCTATCATTGTTCTGCCGCTGTTAGTGTAACATTTTCCCTTTTCTCACCTCTCCCTCGTGTCCTTCATCCTTTCCAGTGTAGAATTTTCTTTGCAATCGAAATATCGTCTTCGAATCGCATGCCCATAAAATACTTTTATGCCATACCTTGGTGGTTTCGATGGAATATATTGAGTAAATTTAGTTCGGCCTCGATATGGTTACAGCTGCTCATCGACGGTTACATTTTTAATACGGTTTATAATATCTGGCAAGATTTCTATTCAAAAAGTTTTATATATCATGAATGGGAGCTGCTTTGTCTGTTTGTTGACGAAATGCACGCGTACGACCTTCATCACAGCGAAAATATCGGGACAAAACAACGAAGCTGCTCAAACTCAGCGGGAAAAGACGCTCGTTATTAACAATACGCACATGTATGCATGTGAATACATACCTGCCTGAGTTCTATGTGAACATATATGGCATGCGAAACAGAATATTTAATGTAAAAGAGGTAAAAACTACAAGGAATCATTAGAACACACTATGTTCCCTATGTTTCCATACAAAATGTGTAGGGATCTGACCAGTTCCAATGTGCGTGAACTAAGTTTTAAATTTCACCATTAATAGTTTATTTTATTTTAATGCAGCAAAACATTTTGAATGTTTTAGCCCATCACATGGACAAGTTACAGCTTAATACTAATAAATGCACATGGTTAAACCTTAACAAAAACATTGATTAAAATTCTGTAAATAAATGCAACAAATTTTCCTGGTACTTAAGAAAATGAAAACAGAAACGTTACTAATTGGCCTCTTTTACGTCTTCGTCCACAAATGTAATCACGGCTGCACCCTTGGCCACATTATCACCCTCAGCACCGCCAATAGATTTAATGATCGCATCTTTGGGTGCCTTTAAAATGTGCTCCATTTTCATAGCTGGCAAAGAAAAATGTAATTAAATCTACTGATTCATTTCAGTACAAAAATTTAGCTCACCTATGAGCACGGCCAGACTGTCACCCTTTTTGACCGCATCGCCAGGTTTGACTAGAACCTTTTCCAATACTCCAGGCATGGGAGCCACCACTCGAGACCCACCTCCACCAAGCTGATCAACTTGAGCACTCAAAAACTTGGGCTGCACCAGCTCCAAGTCCAGTTTGCCACTCTACATTTGAAAGAAAGTTTAATGAGAAATCAAAGTGTCATAATTTGTAGGTCTTACCTCCAGGAACAGGCTTATTTGGGGTCCATCGATATTGGCATTGTAGGTAGAAATGTTTCCATCAATGTTGGCCCGAATTTTCAAACGCTTTCCATCCTGAACCCGCTCCGCCTTAATGACCTGCCATGAGCCATTGTCCACTCGTATGTGGACATCGTCGCCATCGTACTTGACAGCCACAGCATGAACTAAAAGGTTTTAGGTTGACTATTGGCTGGCATTCCATAAATAATATGACATACCCTTGTCCTGGGCCTTCAGATTGTAGTTCCGAATTAAAGCATAATTAAGACGCACATTGGTAGTGGCAGCAAAGGGATCCTGCCAGTTGCTGGCATTTCTGGTGGCCGCCTGCAGTTCATTGAAGACCAGAGCCAAAGCAGCCTGGCTCAACTGCTGATCGGATGTGGTAATGGGCGGAAAGAGAGTATCGAAGTGCTCATCAATGAAGCCAGTGTGAACATTGGCGAGCTGAAACTCTGGATGTGAGGCCAGATCGATGAGGAAGTTGATGTTGGTATCCAAGCCGGAGATCTGTAACCAAATGGCCGCATATCAAACTAATTACAAAACATTCACAATGATCGCTACTCACATGGTACTCGCGGAGACGAGCAATCAGCGAGTTGAGGGCCTGCGCACGATTCTCACCCCAAACGACTAGTTTGGCTATCATGGGATCGTAGTGGACCGATACCTCATCGCCTTCGCGAACACCTGTTTCCACGCGCACCTCGGAGTTGGGCTCTGGAGTGGCCAAGTACCGTAGTGGACCGGCGCCGGGCAAAAAACCTCCTCGTGGATTCTCTGCATAGATGCGAGCCTCAAAGGCATGACCACGACGCGTGATCTGGGATTGTGTCAAGGGCAAGGGCTCGCCGGCGGCTATGCGTATCTGCCACTCGACCAGATCAGTACCTGTAATCATCTCAGAGATGGGATGTTCGACTTGCAGGCGTGTGTTCATCTCCATAAAGTGGAACGACAGATCCTCCTTGTCCAGTATAAACTCAACTGTACCCGCTCCCACATAGCCCACAGCCTTGGCGGCACGCACAGCCGCCTCGCCCAACTCACGGCGTAGTTCCTCCGACAGTCCAGGAGCTGGCGCCTCCTCTATGATCTTCTGATGACGACGCTGCACCGAACAGTCACGCTCCCACAAGTAAACAGCATTGCCATATTGATCGGCAAAGACCTGGACCTCCACGTGCCTGGGCGAACGTACATAACGCTCCAGCAGCACAGAACTGTCTCCAAATGATTTTTGCGATTCTGTGCGTGCCGAATTCAAAGCTGAGATGAAATCCTCCGGCTTCTCGGCTATACGCATGCCCTTTCCACCACCTCCGCGCACCGCCTTGATCATCAGTGGAAAGCCAATGGTCTGAGCCTCCTTCTGCAGACGATCATCCGACTGATCTTCACCATGATATCCATTAATAATGGGCACACCGGCAGCATCCATAATTGCCTTGCTGGTGCTTTTGATGCCCATGTCTCGTATGGCCGAGCTGGGTGGGCCCATGAAAATGACTCCCTCCCGCTGGCAGAGCTCTGCAAATTCCACGGATTCGGAAAGAAATCCATAGCCCGGATGTATGGCCTGGGCACCCGATCGCTTGGCAATCTCTAGAATGTGCTCTCCACGCAAATATGAAGCACTTGAGGCAGCCTCACCCACGCGGTAGGCCTCATCAGCCAGTTGGGTGTGCAAACTCTTCTCATCCGGATCGGAAAATACGGCCACCGTTCGAACTCCAAGCTTGCGAGCTGTGCGTATTACACGGCAAGCAATCTCTCCTCGATTGGATATGAGAATTTTATTAATTGGTCGTATTTTAGGAGTGGATGCAGTGGTGGCCGCGGTGGCTAAGCATCTGCAAAACAAAATGTTTATGTAATCAAGTTTGGAAGAGAGGAACTGGAACTGAGAACCTGTTGACTTTTCAATAGGCGAATTGATGCGACTTTATGATTTGATAACTTACCGGGCGCTCAGGTGCTGCAAGAGTCTAGTGTACATATTGGATTTATTGCAGTTTAAATGCAAGAGAAGGAATCGCTAGATTAGAATTGTTAATTAGTTCCCAGATCGCCCTTATCACAACGCGCAAACGATCAGGGTTGTCAAGAGCTTGCGCATACGAAGTGATAAATCACTTTCCGTGATCGCAGCAAATAGTGTTGGATAATAGCTATTTAATGTGTGTTAGGTTTACTAAGTCTCTATTATTCTCCTTCGAAGACTAAAAATACATCCCCTTTAGTATGTATGTATTTTAATATTATATAATTATATTTTAAATAGTCAAATCTAAAGCAGATCGATTTTATTAAAAATAAACCTTGTTCCACTGGCTCATTCTCTGAATAAAGCAGGCCATCCACACACGAATTTGTTCAACGAACAAAAAAAAAAAAAAAAAAAAGAAAAAATAAAAAATTTTCTTAAAAAAATCACAACGAGTTAACATGAAAATATGGCAGCGGAAACTAACACAATCATGGCCTAGATGGCGATACAAATTAGCTTAAAGCATTATTTGATCATTTTGGGGGCATTCAATGAATTCTACTAACAATTTATTGCTCATTTGGGCACGTGTTCACTCTACAGATAGTTTTGACAAATGATCGATAGCCAACGATTGTTTTTCTCAAACCATCGATAGTGTCGATAGTGCAATCGATAGTCGTCGATAATATCGTCCTACATAAATATTTTTTTTGTAAAGTAAACCAGAAAATTATATTTATTTAATCCAAAAATTTTGATTCAAAAACAAAAGAATATTTATGTTTTCCTCCTTAAGCCTGGTTCGCCTGTCCGAAATAATTTGTATTAGTTGGTGTTTCTTTTATAGACAAGCTCATTAACTCATTCTCAAATAATGCTGATGCTTGCTCTGCATTTAAGTTGTATTGAAAGCCGCTCCTTTTAAATCGTGGATCCAATATTGTAGCTATCTTGGTGGTTGTCCGTTGCTCATAAATAGAAAGCCGTTTTACTATCGATTCCAATAGTGGAGTCCATATGCCATCGGTATTATTAAAGAAATTGTCACATATTTACCGTCAGATATTTTTTCGCTCGCGTGATAAAACAAAGCCAATATTTTAACAATATCCTTTAATATATTAATTTCTTCTGCACTGAATGGTTGTGGTGCATTGGTCGTTGACAGTAATACATGAGCAATGTCATCATTTGTACTAATTAAACGCTCAACCATTAAATAAAAACTGTTCCACCTTGTTGGCGTTTCTTGTAAAAGCGTATATGAAAATTTTTCTTAAACCATTTTTAATTTTTCGCCTGCTATGGTGCTTTTCTTAAAAAATGTAACAATTGTTTTGCACTTATTAAACAAAGCTTTCATTGCTCCATCTTTCTCGAACTTCAGCCCATCTTGCACCACCAGATTCAGCGTATGAGCAAAGCATGAAAGATTCCGTATTTTTAATAATTCACATGCTTTCAGCATTGAACTGGCATTATCGGTGACAATGCATATGGTTTTGAAGAGGACATTCCAATGAACCAATATCTCTTGCAATGTGTCTGCAATGTTTTGAGCAGAATGATTCGTTTTGTCCACAAGTTTTTTTGTCGCTAATGATGCTGTTTTTAATTCAAAATCGTAAACAAAATGACATGTGACGGTCAAAAAGCTGGCGTTGGCAAGTGACGTCCACAAGTCACATGTGACCGCTATATCTGAGACATCTTCCAGCATTTTTGCAGTTTATGCGAAGTTTCCATAAACAAATTATGCATCAGCACATCTCTTAAATGTGATTTGCTTTTGTATAATACATTATACATACCTTTTTGAAGGAAGCGATCCATATCTTTTTTAAATACAAATCCTAGGGCTCATAAAATTGCTGGGGAATAAGATAGTTGAGTTCCATGAAGAGTGGCAAGTCAACTAAAAATTTTAAGTACTGTGGGAAAGCAATAATTATTGTTGCTGAGGTAAAATAAGCTCGAGTATCAACGTCTATTCCAACTGTAAATATGTGATGGGCTCAAACAATAAATCCTAATGAACCAATAGCTTCTCACTTTTAATAAAATTGTTTAACGCCAACTATCGATTGCACTATCGATGGTGCTTGATTGCAATCGAGAGTGCAGGTCTGCCATCGATGGCGGCTCGATAGCGCCCAACCATCG